>JAHZNE010002270.1:0-33026 GCA_027744055.1 Callyntrura sp. NNG-2020
ACAGGCACTTTCCCATGAGAAAAGGCGACTTGGTTACCCTGTAGTCATTACCCAGATAAAAAACATTTAATTATGGGGAAGATCAGAATAATAGGTAACAGCTGAGAAGGTTCTAGTTATTGAGATACGAAAAAAGGTACGTTCAACACACACGTAATACAGTTTGATTGGCTATCGGGACTCTGGACACTAACTAACAAAACTAATAATGATTTCCATAACACGTCTGAACAATTTTCCCCATATTTAAAAATTAACGACGCACAAACTAAATATTTCATTTTATTGTCTATACGATTAAAATATAATTTTTCTTGCGGCGTAAAGTTCTCTTGGCTAATCCAGTCAGTCAATCAGTTAACTTGAGTTAACGAAATTTTTTGTTGATCGTTGGAATGAGCTTTCATTGGAACGATGGTGACAGAGGATTATAATTTGTTTACAACAGAGCTTGGTTTGGAGACATCTGAGTTCTGAAAATGTCCGATGCCACTTTCCATTTTCCTCCTTCATGGGTAACCACAAAGTTTTGGAAGAATCCACGGCTTCCACCACCTCCCGATATTCTTAATGTGCCACAGGTGTTGATGACAAAGGATTTTTGCTGCCCCACTGCCGCATCTGTGATCACAAACATTATTTCAAATAATGAAAACCGCTGATTATTGACAAATATTTACGTCGCACTAGTTGAACATCACCCTACAGGGTGAATTCTGATTCTGCTAATGATTCTGTGCACAAAAGATATAAAATAATAGACAACATGTGTACAAAATTATTTGTTTACTTGACAAGAGGTGAGTGTCCATAGAAGCAATATTGTACGTCACAGAAGGCAGGTCTTCAAAAAACTTTTGATAGATTGGCCGTTCCAACTAGTGGGTTTCCGTCCCAAATCACTACAGCTGCATCCATATACAAATTGGCGACCCTCTGTATCGAGCCAAAGGAATTGAGGAAAAATCACGAACCAAAACAAATACGTAACAACTTAATTACAGCACAATCAACAAGGATCCATTCCAACAATTTTGAATCATGTACATTCATAATTGAACCAAATTGATAAAAAAACAACATATTGAATGGTATACATACATGTGGACGCTGTTCCAGTGTTTTGTAATATACCCGAGTAAAATCATCGCCAACTTTTACTGCTTCGTCTATGGCAGATCTGCGTTCCTATTTAAATTGAAACCCAATAATTTCCCAATTTAATCATTCCCCCAAAAAATCCGGTGCTACATCCTACGTTAACCTTTTAATTAAAAATCTTGTGTCTGCTATCCCAAACAGCTTCTTCCAAACAGTCATGATCATTTAATCTTAATCTGCTGAATATTATTTGTAAATTTGTCACTTTGTTATCACTGCTATGTAAGTTGTAATTTTGGTGATGTGGAATTGTGGTCAAGAAGTGTAAACTGAAGAGATGCTTTTTTAACTTACAAATAAAGAATGGCTCAAAAGTAAATTTCCCTAAATTACACATTTTTCTCTCTTGAGAAACAACTAAATGGAATCAAAATAAACACAGAAGAGGTAAAATGCTTACTGGATCGGCATCCTTGCTGTTACTCATATTTCGTTAGATAGGTGGGTTAAGGACAAAAATGCTTAAACTGCATCACAATCAATTAATGACTGATACTATTTCCTTTAAGATAGCAAGGGAACAAAATTTTAAAACTACGGATGATCGTCGCAGACCACACAACACGTCACGTCTACGTCTGCTGTTGAAAGAGAACTAATTTTGTCATCGCGCTTTTCGTTTTAGTCGAGATCAAGAGTCACAACAACAACAATACATGTTCTACTGTACGTTTGCAAGTATATCACATAGCAATAGTGTGTGTGTGAAGTATTTACATCACGAGGCAATCTTGCCAAGCTAGTGAAGAAAATAGTCTTCAAACCGAGAGGGGGAAAAGGTATGAATAATTTGATGGAATTTTACACACCTGCGCTTACCTTCGCTTCTTATTTCACTTTGCTTCTGAAACAAATGAAACACACTTGAAATAAAATAGTTATATACATAGCATATGTGGTATGTGTAACTAAAACAAGCTTAAACAAAACAACATGATTACGAATTGTTACGTTTTGAATATTTTGTAAAAAAAATAACGATTATGAAAATGTATGATGAAATACAAGCCTAAATGCGAAAAATATGTGATTATGACGATTGAATCTCAAAATGTGTAAAATAAGAAAGAAATATGTGCCTTCCAAAATGTTGAAAATATCATGAAGGTTAATGTCCGCATAGCTAATATCGGTACAGTAACACATGTTGTTCTCCTTTCTTCGCTTGTTGATTTACTTTGTTTGAGCTTCCGTGCATTTTTAAATGCGGAAGTAATGTCCAACATTTTACGTGATTGCATTAAGTGCCCATTTAAAAACAAAATTTGCAGCATTAATATTGTCCAGAGGTTAAAACAAAATATGTAATTCTTCATCGTTCCATATTGTCGGGAATTTCAAATGATGTTAATATTTTGATTTTGCATTTTCCATGTCGGTTTTGTTGATGTGCTATTGGAGGTCACTGATATTCACATTTAGGTATTCATTGTAAGTTTTTGAAAGGATATTTGCTGCAAGTGTTTGAAATCTTTTTGCCCTTCCCTTAATAAAGACTTCCCTGCAATCAATCTCTATGCACGGCTATTGTAATTGGTAACACTGGTTTGATTTACATTCGCTTTACGCCCCAATAGTTTTTTCTAAAATTTGCAATGATTTAGATTAAACCAATATCAGCTGTGTCAGTTCGCAACCAAATAGTTACGTTCTCAAATACTGTCAACTTATATTCTTGCAAGCTTTAATAGCGAATGCTTTAATCCACTTACAAATTTTCGGAAATCTATATTACACAATACAAAACTAATATTATTTGAAAAGTTCTTTATGTTGCGAATTTATGATAGTCAGAAACCATTTAAGAAATTTGGAAAATTCGACAATAACAGCCCTTTTTTCTATACTTTTTCTTTTCTTATTGTGAGAAGTTTCAACTCTTAAGATTCAATAATGCGAACACTCGGGTGCTTTTCCTGTCTTGACAAATCTCACCTATACTACCAGGGGCTTAGTATTTTGGAACATAAATTTTTTGTATTAACATTCATTATTAAGTGACCACTAAAATTAAACTAATTTTGATAATAATTAGAGGATGGTCGAAATTTTGCTTCCAGGATTCAGGAATACTTCAATGCAAAACTGTGTGTTTAAATATGTAATCTACTAAATCATTTTGCCTGCGAAATATATCAACAATATAAATTAACGACGATTCGCAAAATCCCTGAAAGTCCTTTTTAGGTTTTGTGTCTAACCTCTTTACATATTTTTCAAGTTGGATTTTAAAAATAAATGATCAAAACATGAGTTTTTAGTCAAATTAGAACATCGTAATACATCAGCCATGCGAATCTTGCCTTGTAGTGTAGTTGACTTTAATCAAACGTTTGCAACTTTCAAAACATTTAATTTAAGCGACTTACGTATCAATTACCTGAACATATGGGTTTTTTTCACATAGCACGATTTTTGATTCGGTTGCTACTACTGGAGGATGAATAACGTACAATTTTTGACAAAGACTTCCTATGTTCACTTTGCGGGAACAAGCCTCCATTATAACTTACTTACTTTGTTAGTCATTCATCATGTAAAACGTAAACAACAAATATCACATATACCAATTCTAGTGGCGTTTACATAACCTTACCTTGATGCTTATGATTTATGATGAGTCACATGTAACTCAACTCATATCGAACGTGCCTGTATTCACTCGAACCGTTTTTCTTATATGGTGTGCCTAACGAAGAGCCAAGAAATGAGCTCCTGTCTCACCGAATCCTGATATCTGTCCCCAATCTGAACAAAGAAAAATGTGTAATCCAAAACACTGTTGCATCATCAATCATCTCTGCACGCACATCAAGCAATAATATACATATAATAACTTGTATCAACATTTTCAACATCCCATTTACGACGACACAGCACTTCCCCCCGTATCTTCATGCTCCGGCTTTGTATGTGAAAATTGAATACAATTTTACTTTGATAAACCCCTTTAATTTTTTCGAGGCCCTGCACAATGCTGTTTAGCTTCTGGTCTTTCCTGAGGTAGCCTTGGTTAAAATCTCAACCATGCCTTGCAAAATGTTGAAAATTTTGTGACTTGTGAATTTCTCCTAAAGTGACTACGCTCTCGTATTCGCATTCACAAAAGGTACTCCCGCAAGCAGGTAATATATAATAGGAGAGAGATGTGTTGTGTTGGTGTAAATTGTAAATATTTCACCCTTTATATCATACTATATTGTCATCATCACAAAAAAGGTAAAATCAAGTCGCAAACAAAAAGAGAGGAAAAATTGCGTTCTTCAAAAACAGTACGAGTTTCCTCCGGTAGGTGTTGCGGCACTGCCGTCCTTACATTTTCAATTGAATCTTTTTCGACGACGGCGATATGCTCATTTCTCTTCGTCGTCTTCTCGCGCGTAAGTATCCGAACGCGGCGGCGACAGCGACAGCGGCGTGTGTGTGAACAACGTATAATGAAGTAGGGCGTCCCGCACTTGCACAGCAACGACGACGACAGAGAACCGATTAATTGACGTGAAAAAGCGGAGAGCACCACATACACACACACACCGAAGAAAGAGCATAACGAACACGGGAAAGGGAATGAAGAATTGTGTTCTGCGAAAAACACACACGTTCCCTCTTACCCGCTCACTTCTTCATGATTGATGATGATGAATATGCTAATGATGATGCTGATGATGACGAGGATACACCAAGTGGCAACGGCAACCTATTTTCATAAATAGACCATCATCATCAATTTCCTTGCTACTGCTGCTGGAGTTCCTTTCAGAATGCAAATTAACAAAAGTCATCATTACAACGCATTCATTAAGTACACCAAGGCATGCGACAGTTCACCCTGCCCCTGCCTTTCCCTGCCAAAGCAATATTTTAATGAGTAGCTAGATAGTAGGGCAGCATCAGGAAAGGTTATTTTTGTGATATCGGCCCTCCAACAATTTGAGATGGTGATAGGATGACGCAAACATCATGGAGATGTGACGAGGGGAGACATGTCAGGTCTCTTTAAAATTTAAAGAGGCCAACATGCAGGAATGATGGATTCTATATGCACGTTAAAACTAGCCGCAGTGATCCAGGACCCCATTTCATAAAATTACAAGTCCGACAAGTTGACAAACTTGTCAAAAATTCGTCCATTTAAATGTATGGGTAACCAACAGTGACTAACTGAAAAATTTGTAAAATTGTCAGCCTGTCATTTTTATGAAATTGGGTCCAGGTATAGAGCGTCAGTCAAGTCATTTTAACAACATTCAACACGTTTACTACATGCAAAGGTACGTGTGTGCGTTTCTATTACAAATTGCTAGTAGAGCAAGCGATTCATTATCGATGAATAATTGAGTGACCTTTCATCCTGAATTAGGACCCTGTTTGTACTGTACATTCCATCATAAAAGATAACGTGTATTAATAATTAATAAAGGGAAATGGAGGAGAGGCATATATATATGTAAAGTTTTGATCTTTGCAAACATTTGTCTGCACTCTGCAGAGTGCACACTTCATTGTGGTTTGTTTGTTGTTGTTGTTGTTGTTGGGTCCCAACTTCATCTTCTATGCCCACTTTTTCCACTCACGTCCTCAAGAAGGGTATATATATACTACTTTGCAGAGCGAGCAGTCTCCCCATCAACTCCTCTCTGGAAAGTAAGATGTTCCCAAATATTTGAGGATGTGCTCAGGGATCTACAGAAAAGAGTGCAAATCTACACGCTGTATTATCAGCTCTGTTTCCAGTTGCCCCACATCAAACAACAACTCTGCTGCTGTTGGCTGGAATAACATTGTTCAGTAGGAAACACCATATCTCTGTCCCTCTCCTCTCTCTCTCTCGCTGTCTCTTCGGCGTAGCCTAGTTCAGAGATCGCTGATGCTGATATGCTTCTTTACAAACTCCATTAGTTCAGCGGCGTACGGAAAATTTATTTACCGTCGTCGTCGTCGTCGTGTGCCTGATGCGTTCTTCTTCTTTGGTTGATCATGATGGGATAGAGCACGGCTTAGGAAAAGTAAACAGATTTAAAGCTCTAAAAATGGAAAAAGCGAGTTGCACACACGGAGGGACACGACGAAAGTGAGCGTGAGAGAAACAAGATTGAACGTTGGGAAGAGAATACTACATCTTCTCCGTGAAACGCACAAAGTTGGCGACACGTTGCGCGTTGTTAGCTTTTCCTTGCTGTTGCTATGTTGATTCCTACTGCTACTGCTACAGACAGATGCATGCCATATTTACATCTTTGCATATATGCAGAGGAGATGATGGTAATGATGATGATGATGATGATGTGATACTTTCGATATACACGAAAAAAAAGTTTTAAAAGGAAAAATGCCTTGTAACGACTTTTTATTTTATATAGCCACCAGTTTATTTTGGTCCCACACGTTTACTCCGTTGTCGTCCCATTTACCGTTGAAATAACAAACAGGCGATGATAGAAACTTTTTTCTCCGTCTCTAGCAGGCCCTAATTAATTAGTACAGTTACTGCCACTCTCATTCATTACTGCTCCAAAACGGGGAAAATGGATTGTCGCCTCTTAATTACATTTCATTAGTGGAATTGCGGGGCATTCTGAGATTCTCCTGGCGTATCGTTATCTCATTCTCAGTTTCACTTTCATTTGTATGCATATTTATGCACAGGATATTATATAGTCTGGTTGTCTGACCACCGCTCGCAAGTGCAGTAGCGTAACGAATTACGTCAAACAAAAATATACAACCACGCGATATGGTTTGGTTCACGGACCCAGATCACACGACGCCTGCTGATATTATAGACAATTTATTGTTTTCCTCCCTATTATGTCTGTGATGAGTCTGGCTCTCTGACCAGTACAACCAGGAGCGCGTCGTCAGTTGTCAATGAAAATATTAAAATGAAACCTTCACGGTTAATTATGGGAATGATTCATACTTGATTTTAATTAGTCTCCACTTCTTCATTCACAAGCCATCTCATCTCTCACTCACTCTCATTCATAATTCATAACCAATATATGCGAGACCCGTGCAAAAATTAACTCCCAACAAGCACACTCGCCAAAACGACGACAAGTGCATCCTGCAAAAATGCGCAAAAAGCCCATACATAATCCCCGTTTTCCTCCCCATCTCTTAACTCGAAGGACTAATTAATGACAGCTCTTATTTCATTTTTATAATTTCTCTTATCATTTATATAACATTTCTGTTGCGTAATTCCCATCTAGCTCACACCACGCGTCTGGGGCAAACATGGACTCAATTTTCCTCCTTGCGTCTTCTCCCTCTCGTTTTTTTATCTTCACAAAATAAATATTTTCTCTCTGCATAAAAAAACCACCACAGTTGGTCTTTTCCTGCTAGAAGGGCAAAATATGTACGATTTCACCTGCCTCTTCCTAAAAGCACAAGCCATGTCGTACCTATTTTAGTATTCAGTTTGCTTGGACTGTGAACCTCTTCCGTGCGCTGTGGTTATCATCATCATCATCATCAATACAACTGTATGTTTTGATGGCGGATGTTACGGTGGTTGAAGCGTTGTTAATCCGTACATTAGTTTCTGCAGCTAGCAACTGGATGAATACAATCTTTCTCCTCTCTTTTAAGTATCTTAAGTAAGATATCGGTGAATTCCGTCAATACCCGACCGACAGAAAATGATGACGACGACGATGGATGGTGATCATCATCATCATAATAAAACAAATCCCATGACATGTACACACACACACTCACACGGTAGTAACAACCGAACGTTTTCCCTCTGTCGGAATAAGAATTAGAGATAAAAAAAGAGTCGTAGTAGCAGTATAAAATAGAGTGATGCTCTTCTCTACAAGAAGATGATGTTGTGCCTGTATGAAAAATAGTAGTCACAGTCGTCGTCATCATCATCATCATCATCATCCTCCTCCTCCTGATAAAATGTTTGTTGGTTGGATACATCTCTATAATATGCGCTCAGTCAAGTCAGGTGCTGATCGTCATCAACATCATCATCATCATCATGATCGTCACCCTCTTCCATCTCGGCGCGCTACTGCCGCTGTTATTTCGCAAAACCAACATTTTAGCCGATTCCCTACAACCCAAAAGAAACGAGAGAGTTTCGCTTTTTCATTGAGGATCGTTGGTCACAATGATAATGAAAAGAAACTGCTGCTGCTGTAGAATCCAGTTTTTGAGGCGAAAAAAAAAAACAAGTCAAGTCGAGCAACTAGAGAGAGGAGAGAGAGAGAAGAAGAAGAGAAAAAGAGAGGGATGAGAGGAGGACGATGATGATGACGATGATCATAATATAATGGCGAGAAACCGAACGAGCGAGCGAAAGGCAACTCTCTCGCTCCTCCGCGTTCGATAAAACTCTCCCTTCCATCAAGCTCGCTCGCTTGTGTGTGTGTGTGTGTGTGTGTATTATTTTGCTTCTTCTCTCTATCACTACACCACTACTACTAGCTACACAAACATAACAAACCATTTTTTTTTCTTTTGAAAAAAAAATCTTTTTTCTGTGCCCCGTTCTCCTCCTCTTAAGTAGATGCATGCATGTGTGTATGTGTAGCGATTGTGTGGGTACAACGTAACATACAATGTATTATCTTCTGACCGCTTCTCACACCAAAACCGAGTGCGGAATTGGTATGCTTTTTTGTGGCGATGGATGATGATGACTCCGACGAGGACGACGAAGGCGACGGAGGGATACAGAGAGAGAGAGAGAGAGAGAGAGAAAAAAAGCTGCCTCTTTGCCTATGTGTTGTGTGTGTGTGGATAGATGGTTCAATAATATGTGTTCGAATGCATTAAAAGACGGGGAAGGTATACTAGCAACCGTTCGTTGGTGTGTACAAGTAAGTGTAACAATGGGAGGCATTATGGGGTATTATGAATAGAAATCCATATTAATATCGGGACGATTAGCGTCGGCACAGATTGCCATGGCAGTGACAAATCAACAGTGTCAATGTCACTGTTATAAAAACTGATTTATTAAAAATATAGTGCGTTTATTATGGCCACTTGAGAATACATGGGTAAATTCCTTCCCAATGCATTGCTAGAATGCCCTGTTGATAATCCACGACAATTAGATTATCTGCGGTGACGCGTTAGTTATGCAACGTCTCATTTAAATTTTGTTTGAAGCCCATCTTTGAACACACCCCATATTTCGTTTTTATATTGAATGGATACTGTATTTTCCATTTTCGTAACCCCACTTATGTATACGTGGCTGTTTGACCGTTTATGACTGTACAGCTAAAGAGGAAATAGGTCTCACAGAAGGGCGAAAACCATATTCTTTACCAATACGTTGATGTTGAAATAAAACTTTTATCCTATTGACGAGTAAATAAGTAGTGCGATAGTAAGTGTAGTGTTTAAATGACGCTGTGTCCTATATTCTTGTAATTTTTTTTCATTTTTACATTTTTTCTTGATTTATAGGGTTGATTGTTAATATTCAGATGATATTTAATGTGTGCATTTAAAAATAGCCCATTCATACTTATCTTTGATCTGCTTCTGCTACAAATTGCCATAATAATGACATGTCACTGCCATAGAAATTGTGAAAGTGACAAGATGCCAACCCTAGGTACGGTCATATCATAATCATCACCAACACCCCTTCTACATTACTTGTTGTTTGGTAGACACCACCACTGTGTGGACAAAGTACACAAGGTAGACGATGTCATCCCGTGGATGCACGAATAAAAAAAAGGAAAAAGAGACGAGAGCGGCCACTGAATCTGGTTTTATGTAGGAATATTCCCAGGCATGTATTGCCTCTCAATAATAGTGGTGGGTAAATGTATGTATGTGAGCAAAGCTGGGAGAATTGGAAGCAGCGTTTGAAAACAACGTAAAAAGGGCATTGTTGTGTGTGCATTTTGGGGAGAGTGACACGTAAAAAGATTTTTACGTGTTTGGAGGGAGATAGTAAGAATGTGCATACTGGGTATCCCGCCTGTGTTCGTATAGGTGGTTAGGTAGAACAGAAGTATAACGTATAACCCTTCTACGTGTTCGTATGCACTCAAAGTTATTATTGCGTAAGATGTAAAGCGCTGCCTTCTCCTGCTCGTTTAACGCTTCTTCTTTAAGGGACAGTTATATTGACAGGGTACGCCGGCAATACCTCTCCTTGTAAATGCAGTGAGCACGGCAGGGATTGACCGCTCAATACGGTAAATGTGTGTTTTGTGTGTAGGTTCACTTCACAGTACTGAGGACATGCAAATCTCTGAATTTCCCGTTCTTGTTCTCTCGCTGCTATGCTGTGTGTATTTTATTATGGGGAATATAAATAGGAAAAAAATGGAATATAGATATAGATATCAGAAATTATATTTTATACATGTACCAATGTATATACATATATAAATATGTACATTATATATATCTGTATATACATATACGTGGAAATGTACATATCATATTTCATATATTATAATTGTGCATAGTATGTGTAGAGAGTAGATGCAAAATTCCAAGTACACTAAAAAGCAAGCAACGGGTTATACGCGAAGTCTACACACACAAACACATTCTATATTTGTACTACTGTTATCATCATCACGACAATTGCATTAATCTATACATGTATATTTTTTATTCTCCAGTGTTGATAATATTGGTATCCCTGAAAAAAATCTCATCGACAGGACGGAGAATGACGAAAAAGATGATATTGGTAGTGAAGTAGTGTAATCAAAATAACATTTCAACAAAAATGTGTACAAAATGTAAGGAAATCGTGATTAAAGGTTTTTAAGTTTTAAACAAATAAATAAAACGAGAAGAGGGGGAGACGAGAGGTTAAGCGTTGAGTGTGAGTGTATGTGTATATATGAAGTCGTTCTATTATTGTGGTCTCACAACCTATCAGGTCTAAAATAATAATTGTATCACCATCAACCATCATCATCATCAACAACAACAACACAAAACCTTCCTACAAAAAAAGGTGGCGAGTGGAGTGTTTTGTAGAGTGGATAGTTATCTACGGTAATCAGGAGCCCCGTTAAAGTTTTAAAGATCACCTGTTTGTAGTAGGGAATCTATAGTGGGAAGTGAGAGGAATGCGTCGGTAAGTAAATACCGTCACGCCATTGAAAAAAAAATTAATTTACATTTTCAGTTTTATTCGACAGGTCCCTTTAAATTTAAATGAAGTCATTTTAATCTTCAATTGACTTATCTTTCATCCTCGGTGGTACTAATTTAATTTTTTGAATGTCATTCATCGTGTTCAAACAGGCAGTCAGAGAGACATTCATTAATCATCATCAGGGCCAATTTACGATTTACATTTCAATTTACGATTTTGTCTTTGGAACGTTGACGATATTCAGATTTTTATTTAAAACAACAATCTCATTCAAGTTCATCATTTTTTTTTCTTCCTTTTTATTAATGTTTAGCATCTGATGTTATTGAGTGTGTTCTTTTCTTATAGGCCGACTTTTCCCTTTATATCTATCTATATATATATAAAAATATACATACATACTATTATATATCCCTCTTTATAGTCGCAGTTCGCCAAGTTATAGTAGTAGTGAGCGTAAGTACATATACGTCGTCGTACGTAGGACTAATGCGAAAGGAACTAAACAAGAAGATAAATAATATATAGATCATTGCTGTGTACATTATTTTAATTCTCTCTTCGTATAACTCGCTCTCTCTCTCTCTTTTGAGGAGAGATTGTATATTTTTACACAGAGATCCCTATCTCCCACTACTACAAGATTTACATTCAAAAAGAAGAAAACGATGTGTGTATTTAAAGAAAATGACGACTTTAATAGAAATGTTGGAAAAGTATAAAAATATGTACATACACACAGGGACGTATATGTAGTTAGTTACCTATACATATACACATACTATCTCTCTCTCTCTGTATATTCTCTTCATTACTCGTAGAGTGGTACACTCATAGTTTTGGTTTATAGTTGTTTGCATACCATAAACGTGTGTATGTGTATATAAATATATATATAGAGGGACATTAGCTTCGAGTATAATATTATGGTCTTTGGTTACCTTGTTGTCTTGCATTCCACTAATTCCACGCATACACCTATATCTATATAGGTAGGTAGATGGATGGGTTGATAGCATACCATAGGAATAAAGACGAACAATCTTTTTTTACACACACAGTCAACAGTGCAGTGTATTGAGGACATAGGCCAGCGAATACGAAGGAATATACTATTTTTCTCTTAAAAATATCCTTTCATTCAGTTCTCTGTTTACTGCTCCGTTTTGTGTGTACTGTTTGGGTAGATGGGCGAGAATACGAACAAACATCTCAAGAAGCCCCGTCGTCGTCTTATTTTTTTTTTAGTAAAACGCTCTGCTGCTACTACGTTACAACTTCCTTATAGTTGTCTTGTGCATAGCATGTATGTATATCGGTGGGCATACTCGTACCAAACGAGGAGCAGCAGTGATGGTAATCACTGTTTTTACTGCTTCTTCTCTGGTGTGTGAGGGGACAGGCCCGCTACGCACGTACGTGAGCAGATAGGCGTTAAGACTAGGTATGTCCTCTAAAAACGAGCGAGAGAAAAAGGTAGAAAAGAGAGACATTTTTTTCCGCTGTTGTTTTTGGGGAATTGATCGCGGTCTTCGTGGTCCTCCTGCACATTGGTCATCCTCAGTAATTTTTGCTGATATTTTATGCATAAGATTATCTCGGTGCCTTTGTGTACGCTCTTGTCTGCTCCTCTTTTTTCCCTTTTTCCTCTCCGCCCGTGTGTCCTCTCTCTGCTGCTGGTCTTTGATACGAGTGTCACACTCTCTCTGTTTCTCGTCGACGACCCTTTTTCTTCCTCGGCAGCAGCAGCAACTTGAAAAACCCCCTTTACCTCTCAAAGCATTATCGTCATCCCGTTGTACGTACACACAAACAACAGAAAAATCGTTGTCGTGATGATGATGATGATGATGATGATGCCGAGTGCCTACAAGCAGCAAATAGCGCAAAAGGCAAGAAATTATGAGAGATAGAGAGGGTCTATCCATAAAGCACGGAGAGTTGTTGCTTGGGCATTCCCCCTCTTTCGTAGCAGCTCCTTAGTTCTTGATCTCTCTCTCTCTCTCTCTCTGCATGAAAAACTGGCGAGCAAAAAGAAAAGGAACGATGATGATGATGATGATGATAATAGTGATGATATTTTTACTATTATTATACTCTCTTCTTGATTCATTCCCTCGTCTTGGTGGTATACTCGTTTGTTCGTGGATGGATTTTATAATCGTCTCTACACGAATAATACACTTTGTACGCGAGAAAGAATACAGCAGCAGCCAGCAAGCAAGCAACCGTTTTGGTTTGGCAGAGAGCTTAACTGGCAACAGCTCAAACACCACCACCACCATACCACCACAACAGAGCAGACCTAAGCTGTATTATTGGTGGTGGTGTATACAACAAACAATTTTCCTCAATCCTACCTATACACAGCAGCCTTCACAATAAAATGTGCCTAACTCTCTGCGATACGAATCCTATATGCCCACATTGTATGTGCTACTTCCTACACGGACAGGATTCCCCTACCTTCCTCCGTCAAACCCCGTCTCCATTTTTATGCAAACCCCTATCCTCGCTGTGCTTCCCTTGGTTGACCCTATCCTCTTACAGAGAGCACGTAAATTGTTATACCCCTTGTATCCCCGCCATGCTACAAGGTGGTGCTCTGCGTCAACATGGTATCCCCTTTTCTCTCTTTTTCACTTTCCACTTTTCGACATGCCTGTGTATTGGGCATCTCTTTCTACAGTTATCTCTGCACCTGAGATATGAGATGTATACGGTACTTGGCTATGGTATTCTCGGAGAGCGAGAGAGAAGAAAGTATCCCTCTCCCCCTTGATATTCGCTGTTATGATGATGATGTACACCTCTAGGATTCTATTCGGGTAGACCGTATTCCCCCAAAAAATGGATATATACAAAGACCAGTTACAATTATAGTACAAATCGTGGTGGTGTAGTAGCAGTAGTAGTAGTCGAAGTAGTAATAGTACAACGGAGGAGTAGGTAGTTAAACTTGTATTACGACGACGACGACGTAGACGATGTTGTTGATGATGACGACGACGACTACTACTACAAATTCTACCAATTTTTAACAACTGTGCAACATCATCATCATCACGGTTGCATTTTATTGTATACCAAGACGACAACTACCTTTACTATTACTACTAGTAGTAGTACTGGTCGTAGTAGTTGGTGGTGGTGTCTTATTTTTTTGTATTTATTTTTGTGTATGTATCAATTACTATCTATCACCACCAATAAGACTACCACGACTATTCTCGTATTTGCAAGTTGATAAATAATATTATTATTAAGTGTCGTATTATTTTGCGACATTGCGACTGATACGCGGATGCTGTCGTCGTACAAGTAGTACTACCACACCACCACCACTGCTGGCAACGGAGGCTGTTTTAATAGTGCAATAATAGTTGTAATAATAACAGTAACAGTAGTACAAATATACATTAAAGAGTAAATATTAATAAGAGTAGGAAAGTAGTGGGGTAGGATAGCTACGGTGTCAGAAAATATCGTTTGTTACATGGTAATTTAGTTGGTTGTTGTTGTGATTGTACTAATTGATAGAAAGACCATGGCGATGATTAATGAGGGAAATGGAGTGGTAGCAGTGGCAGAAGGACAGGGACGTTGTCAATATTTTGCAGTGTAAATTGTGGTTTCCAAAGAAGTGTAAGAGTGGCAGTTTTTTTTAATTTTTTAAAAGGAGGAATAGTACTTTAGGAAGAGGAGAGGAGTAGTGGTTGTAGTTATGATTCCTTGTGGAGCTACAGCCACAGCAAAGGAAATATCAACTGGTGATGAGGCTAAAACAGGTATAGTCGCAGAAGATATTTACGATTGGTGGAGGATTTTCCCACTACTGTGTCTCCTCTACTGACTGCATAATGTTTATGTGGGATTTTGTAGTTAGTGTTTGGCAAGGGTGACGTTACACGTTTTGTAAAGTTGTAAGGTAAATTTTAATTGGGGGGTTTGGGAAACGAAGGTTTACTCATTGCCCATTTTTACAAGCGGAGCGATTAAACGCGGACTGGACCAGTCAATTAGTTAGTTGTAGAATTTAACGAATATGTAAATGTGATTTAGATAATTGACTTTGACTGTGGTTTTATACGGAAGGTAGACAGTATTCAACAAATGATTTAAACCTGGAAAGCTAATGTGATGTAACATGTGGGATATTTTAATTCGGGTTCACGTTAGGTTTGTTGAGTTTAGATCAGCACTTACTTATGACTTATGCTGCTGTTCGTAAGAAAAGGATCAGGCGTCTCATCTCTGTAACCTGTCTCTTGTGTAGTTTGTATGATCAATGCCTTTGAAAATGACTTGTGGTAATGCCAGGCGAATTGTTGTTGTACGTTATTTCGAAATGTTCGCATAAGTGTTCTCTGAAACTCGAAAATTACTAGCACAGCGGTCTAGGTATATCATTCTACGTTAGACGTGTTGGAATTTAACAATAATAAACAATTCGCTGTTAAAGATGAGTGAAGTTCCAGTTGTCATTTTATCGATCAATGAGGCCATAAATTCAAAAATAATATTTTAGAGAAGGTCATTAGGATTAACTTTGGCTTAGTTTATTTCTTGTTTCGTGTTCTACTGGATTTCAAGTAAAAAAAAAGATCATGTCAGTTGTTAGACAGACATTTAGATTTTCACTATTGCGACTGTTCACTGTATATTTGGTTGTTTGGCAGTGGACAGTTAACCTTAACTTTAACCTGATTGTACGAGTACCACCGACAGCGTTTCGCTTTTTAAGAAATGTTACGTTAAATGTTATGAAATGCTAAAATGATATTGATGATGGTAACAGTTAATTGTATTGTTTTTGTGTAGATTACTAACTGCTTTCTTGTTTTCTGTGTTTATAGAATAAAGAGAACCAAGTTTATAATGAAGTAGTCAGCCATATACACACTTCCATCTAAAAATGTCACAAAGGGTTAAAAAACCTGGCCGGCCCCCAGCCGATGACAGCCAAGGTGAGTTCGCAAGTCTCCAAAATAGTGTGTCTAATTGTGTATTACTTTGTATATTGTCGTGACATTTTTGTATCTTTTTCCCCTGTTTACGCGGTATGTAGGGAAACGTCGTCGTCGGCGTCCCTCTGGCTCAGACGCTGACGAGGATGGCACTCGGTCAGGCTCAAACTCTGGTGGCAATGGCTCATTAACCGGAATGTGGACTCCAAGGCACTTGAATGATCTGAAAGTGTCTTCCATATACAATCGAAACTCAGCAGAGGCTCCAGCTGAGGTACCCAAGACCATCTCAGTAATCTCAGAACATTCCTTTTTTCTTACCTTATTACTCAAACATTTTTTTATATTATTATTATCGTTGTTATTTTTATCACTTATTATTGTTGTTGTTGTTATTATTTGCTTTTTTGCGTCTTGTGGGATAATTGATATAACTCATTATAGATCATCAAAATTTATCCTTTTCTGTTGCATTTGTATAACAAACAAGGAACCACACAGGAACTCTAGCACCATAAACGTATTTCTTCTACTGTCATCCCGACTGCATTAATAAGAATAATAATAAGAATAATAATAATAATAAATAATAACAATAATAATAAAAAATAATATTAATAACATCAAAGCATTTTAGTAGTTTAATTAAATAAGTAGTGGTAGAAGTAGTTGGTAATATTAGCATTTTCTACTTGAATTTTTCTCTATTTTTCTGCCTGAATTAAACAGAATCTGCTTTTTCACTATAAGTTTATTAAACAACTTGTATGTTTTGTTGTTGCTCTCTACACCAAGTTAATAGAACGTGAAATAATGTGTTGTTTTGTGCTCTTTGTGGTTGATGACCTCTCGTGCAGTTGTATCGGAAAGACCTGATTAGTGCGATGAAACTTCCGGATGGTGAGCCACTTACTCCAGAGGAATACTGGCTGATAACGGACTCTTGGAAACAGGAGTGGGAGAAAGGTGTTCAGGTTCCGGTGAATCCCGAGTCATTGCCGGAACCTGAGGTGAAGCTTATCCAACCGGTGGCGGAACGGAGTCACGATTTTCGCCTGCCTAAAAAGAAGTATGTGCGAGTCACACATGACGACTTTTTCAACCCAGACTTTCATCAGCTGGTCTCCACCGCAGCACGGGCCGAAAAAGTATGCAGCTATGACTTGGATGACGTGGATGCGGCGTGGTTGGGCTGCTCGAATGCGGACAGGGCGATGCAAAATACGACGCTGATTTCGGAGTTCCTCATGGAGCAGGTCATCGAGGAACTGGAACTCCAGTGTTGGGAGCAGGTTCAAACAATACTGAAAAGTCAAGAAGGGCTTGGTATTGAGTACGATGAGAATGTCATTTGCGACGTGTGTCGATCCGTAAGTTTCAGTACAGATGAACTTTAAGAAGTTATCTAAATATTAATTGACTTTTAGCATGGAAGGAATTGATTACTTTTTTTGCAATGCAATCTACTTAGCTGTTTTCTGTTGTGACATTTATTCATGAACGGTATGTTTAACGCGCGCGACATGAGAGTAAATTGAAAAAGAGTGAAGGTGAAAGAATGCTAAAGATTTGTCTTCGGACATTGTATTCTTTTTTTGCCAGCTTGCTATCCTCTCGGAACCCAACGATTTGACACCTGAAGAGCGTCAAGCAGTTCTCGCGGCGAATCACGGTCCATCCATTTACGATCAGTTGTATTCCCATAATGCCACTGCCTCTACGTCAACGTCAACAACGGCGAAAGGAGCTCTTCCTGACTACGAATCACTCATCTCCATGATTGCTGGTGGGCTGGAAGCGAAAAAGGAGACTCTCATGAATGGGATTATTAAAGCAGCTGGTGGAAACGCTGCTGCCAGTGGTAGTGGTAAAAGACAAACGAAGGCTGCCGCGTCAGCAGTGGCGGAAGCTAGCAGTAGTGGTAACAGTGCTTCTCAAACAAGTACTAGTGCTGCAGCTTCGGGTAAAGAGCCCACTGCAGGACCTAGTAGCGCAGCAATAGCAAGTAGTAGTGGCGCGGGCGCAAGTAAAGACGGTAGCGGGAACCCGTACAAGAAACAATTTGTGAATGGTGCAAGACGCAGAAATATGCTGGGCGAGTCGAGTCATAGTGAAAGTGAAAGTGAGAGCAAGCCACAAGGTGGAGTTACGGCGACAGCAAAGACCACAAAGATTGCTACACCGTCGCCGCCAGTCAAAGGTAAAAAGGGTAAGGCTGCAATCGCTGCGGCCGCGGCGGCGGCGGCTGTTGCTGCTGCTGCTGCTGCCGCTGCTGCTACAGCAGCAACAACAACTCCTCCAGACTCAAAAGCAAAAGCGACTGGAAAAGGAACGAAAGGCGCGAGGAAACCGCTGTCGTATCTCTTTGATAGCGATTCCAGTGTGGAAAATGCAACTCCTCCGGTGACTCAACCAAGTAGTAGGAAAGGGCAAAAAGGGGCCGCTGCTGCAGCAAAGGGAGGTAAAGCAAAAGGAAAGACAACAGCAAATTCAGCTGCCGCTCCACCTGCTAAAGCGTCTGCGACGTCTGTCACAAAGAATATCATCAAGGGCGGACTGAAAAGCTCTAGCTATCTGAGTGATTCGGATGAGTTGGAACTGCCAACGGCAGCCACCAGAGGGGGAACTGCAGGGACAAACAAAGACGGAGGAAAACCGATTTACTCGGATTCCGAGGAGGATGTCAAGTCAGGGGCGCCTCCACCGCCTACGGTGACAAAGAAGGAGGCAGCTAAAGGCCCTGCTAAGAAGGAAAAAGCGACTGGAAAGAAAGGGAAAGCAGACAGTCAAGAGGAAAAACCTAGCCCTCCACCGAAAACTCCCTCGCCCAAGAAAGGAAAGAAAGGTGCAGCGGCAGCAGCTGTACCTGTGGCTGTTACAACTCCACCAAAGCCAGTAGTGGCCAAGGGTAAAGCGAAGGCGGGTGGGAAGAAGGGCCGAAAGGCAGCTGGCTTTGACCCAACCGAACTTATTGTTCCTCAACGGGAAGCGGCAAAGAAGGCGACGGAAAGTATTCGTTCTGTGAAACAAAAGACCAAAGACCAGCAGCAATCAGCGAAGGAGGATGAGGCGGCCGGGCTCACGGTGAAGGATGAGACACCATTGAAAGAGAGTCCGGAAAAGGCGAAGAAGTCAGCAGTTGTTGCGAAGGTATCAACATTATCGGATTCCGAGGTGGACGAAAAACCGGTGGTAACTACACCTGCAGCATCGGGCACGAGCAGGGCGGCAGGAAGGAAAGGCAAGAGTCCAGAGAGAAGGGTGACCGCAACTGCGGCTGCGACTGCAGGAGGAAAGGGTAAAAAGGCACCAGCTGTCGTTACTCTGGAGGAAGTTGAGGACGATGAAGAAGACGGGACCGGTGATGGAGTTAAGGATGAATTTGAATTTGAGGAGGGAAGAGAAGGTTCCTCCAAAAATGTTAGCTATGTGCCGCAAAGGCAGGCGGCGAAGAAGGCCGCAGAGCATATTCGTAGTGGTCTCAGCAACATTGTTGCGGCGCGGTTGATCATTGAAGATGAGATGGAAGCGACAAGAAAGAAACAAAAAACCACGGATAAAGTTGGTGGTGCGAAGGGACCGCCAGGAGGAGGGAGCGAGGAAACAGAGGTTGAATCTCGACTTGGTGGGATCGCAGGAGCTGCAGCAGCAGCAATGGAGAATAAGGATAAGATTCAGAATGCTGTTGCAGAGGCGGCCAAAAAGGTGACGGGTAAAGAACGTCCAGTGCCAGCCAACAAAGGTAATGTAGCAACTAGAATAACTATAACTGTAATTGTTTGCATTTGTTGGCGTTTCTGCAATTGCCGACAGGCGATTGACTGAAGCAAGGGGGAGTAGGCATTGGTCTTTGGAGCATTTGGTTATAATGGCTATTTTTGTAGGTTTGGGGAAGGTAGTGAAGGGTGGACGGAAGGAAGAAGGTGTAACTGCAACTACTGCTGTTACCGGTGGCAAGGACGCTGCTCGTGGTGGACGCGACAGTTCTGACTGGCCCTTTCTTGACAAGGGGTCGCAGTCAGTGTGTCGAAGAAGCCGGGAGCGGAGTAGTAGCTCCGGGAGCAGTAGTGGGAGCAGTGGCAGTAGCAGCTCCGGCTCGTCGTGCTCCTCAAGCCGCTCGTCATCCGCATCCTCCTCCCGATCTTCATCAGCTGATTCTGCGTCCCCAGAGCCCCGTAGCCCTGTTGTTCCCGCAACAGCAACCAAAGGCAAGGCTTCCAACCAACAAATTATTGCTTCAGCAGTTAGCAAGTTATCCGCCGCCGCGAGTCAACAGGAGACGGGCCCAGGTAGGAAGCTTAAAACTTCCGAGCGGGTCCCGCCACCAACTGTCACCGCTGCTGCAGCCAAGAGTCGGAACACCCCAGTTCGGGCCGAGACTACTGCGAGAGAGAAACCCGCCCCCAAGGGAGGTAGATCCGCAAAGCCTGGATCAAGGGGGGGAGTTGATCCTTTTAGGAGTGCGTTTTCTCCATCTCCAGAGCCTGAGCCAAAACCAACAGGAACCTATACAGCAGCAGGCACCCTTACCACCAGCTCAACAGCGCCAGCGTCGAGAGGTAACACTTCCACCGCTGCAAATAACACCAAGGTCTCTCCGTTGTCCCAGACCCTCGCCAATGAGAAACAACAACAGCAGCGGGGTGGACCCGGTGGAAAGGGCAGAAGGGGGGCGTCCCCTGTTTCTGCTCCGAAAGCCGGAGTCGCCCAGTCACCGGAAAAGAAAGGGGGCCGAAGAAAGGGAGAATCATCTTCACCAGCAAGACCTGGGTCAAGGATTGGGCAACAACAGCAAACGAAGGCGAAAGACAGCAATGCCGAGACAGCAGCAACGGCAGCCACCTCCACCGCAAGAAATAGATCAGCGTCCCCCGCGAAGACAGTTGAGAAGAGATCTCCGACCAAGACATTAGCTGGACGGGGTGGCAGACAACCCAGTCCTGCGAAACAGCAACCACAACAACATATTGGGCCACAGTTGTCTTCCGAGTCTGAAACTGAGTCAACCCCACCACCACCTCCTCCTCCATCAACCAGAAATCGTAAAAATTCGAGTCAACCTGCAGCCGCAGAGTCACCCAGTCAACAGAGAAAGCGTAGGTCAGATCCGAGCAGTGTTAGTGGCGGAACTACTAACTTGGGTCTGTCAGACTCGGACGAAGAGTCTGGTACGGAGGAGAAGGAAAACGCTCAGCGACTCGATGGCGCTGAACATCATCACCCTAATCATCACGCTTCCAGCCCCGTGGTCTCCGCAAAGTCAAAAGGAAGTTCGCAGAGAGGAGGCTCCACACCGGCACTCCCCTCGGCCACTTCCATTCTGTCACCAATCACGCCAACAACAGAAAATAAAGACAAGGACGTTGAAAGGAGACTGAGTGATACGGAACAACCAGAAACGAAAAGACCGAGGCTGGACTCTTCCTCATCGACAGCTGCAGCGGCAGGCGGAGCTGCCTCCACCTCCGCAGGGGGAGGCCATCTCAAGTCCATCTTTTCACCATCAGGAAGCACTGGAGGGGAACGAGAGCACGACATTGGGTTGGACTTTGACACCGAGCTTTATGATTTGGCCAAAAGTGTAGTAACAGAGGAGTATACTCACCGAGTAGATCACGACGACGAAGACTCTTGTTCGGAATCCCTCCACTTCAACTTCTCCCATAGTCTGTTCTCTGAGGAGGATAACAAAGAAGACTCGGCCCGAGCGACGCTCAATCTCGTAGAAAAGTTGAGGATGCAGCATGCCCAAAAGTCAAGCGGGCACCGACCATCAACAGACAGCATGTCGGATGCCGGGCAGTGTGATAACCTTTTGGAGGAAACCAAATCTTCCCCAAGCTCATCTCGTCCTGGCTCGTCGTTGCAACAGCACATTCACCCGCAGGATGAACCCACCGTGGAAGCAAAGGGGGTAAGCTCCCCGACACCGACAAGGGAACAACTAGAAGACTCGACGTCATCTTCGTCAAAGACGCCGTTTTCTGCCATATCTGCTCTCAAATCACCCTCGTCAGACGGATTACTTCACGGTAGCGGCGCACAAAGCCCTGACCGAACAAAGCAGTCTATACAGGGCGACGAACGGTGGGTGCCACCCAGCAAAAGTGGGATGGCGGCAAGCAATAGCAGTAACTCTACCCCACAACATCGGTCATCTTCGTCCATTCCAAGTAGCGGTGTACCACCGCCGCATCCTTCTCCCAGATCCCTGAACACAAACAATACGGGCAACGTTCTTCCTCCGGAACCGTCTCCTCCTATTCAACAACAACACGAGGACGAACAGGGCGGGAATAGTAGTAATTGTGCCAGTGACAAGCATCTCAGCTCCCCATCATCCTTTTACCATCACCACCATCATCACCATCATTTGGGGCACTCTGCGCGATCAGACAAGGGCAGCACTCTTTCTCTAGAGACACTCCCGTCGCCACCCACACCATTGGTGCCAAGTCCTATGGTGAGCCCCCTTCTTTCGCAGCAACAGCATATTGGCAGACCACCGCAATCTTCTGCCTCGTCGTCGTCATCTGTGTCGTCAGCGTCGTTGGCACCACCACCACCTCCTCCGCCGTACTCTCAAAACGCTGCTAGTGCTGCCGCACTTGCCGCTGCTGCGATGATGGCAGCTGAAACTAGTCCTAACAATATTGCGGCTGCGGCGGCAGCGGCAGCCGCTGCAGGTCTTCCCTTTGGTGCGAACACGTTCATGTATTCCGGCCTCGCTAACAATCCCGCGTTCGCTTCTGTGGTCAGTTCATTGGCTGCCGCCGTTGGACCAAATGCGCTGGCCTCATTGCTCCAAGGTCCTCCGACGAAACAGGGACCTGGCTCACCCGTAGGATACCCTCCGTTCATTCCAACGTCTGTGATGCAGCAATCAGGTCATCATCCTGCTCTATCGACATCGGCTGTTAGTACACCAACACCGTCTCCAGGGGCCTCATCCACAGCCTCATCCACTACGTCTCAGCAACAGGCTTCTGTCACGAGTCAGCCTCCGCGACGACCATCTGACGTGTCTCCGTTGGTAACGGTGGCTGCGTCGATGCCTCCTCTTGCCAAGCCACCGCTCACTTCACCATCTATCTTGTTTGCAACGAATAACTGTAGCAAGTCGATGAGCGCCCCTCCACTCCAATCCGCCGTTGCTCATATAATCGAAAGCGTTGTAAACAATCATCAGGCGTCCACCTCCTTGCCCAAGACCACTCTATCCTTAGACATGCACCTTCCTCTCCATAGCTCGGCGATGGCCGCAGCTAGTAGTACAAATCTAAGCACGGTCAAAACCCCACTGACCAGTCCAGTGGTGGCAAACACGGTCACATCGACAGTGGATGTTGGTGCGTTTTTGGGTAAAAAGACGATTGATAATCTGTTGACTCCGACAAGTAAGCACAGCATGGACTACAGCACAATGGCGGGTTCAGTGGCAACTGCAGCTCCGTCACAGGCTTCCCCGCAGTTACCTCCACCTCCACCACCCGTGACGTCTACAGCAGGAGGAGCTGGAAGGGGCAGAAGAGCATCGACGCCAAGAGCCGCCAAACAGGCTCCTTCTCTTCCTGAAAAGCTGTCTGGAGTGAACGCAGTGATTGAAGATATGATGATGAGTCCCGTGCCCAAGGGGAAGGGAGGAAGAAAGGGAGCTTCTCCCGGACGGGGTAAAGGTCCACCAACGCCCGTGAAACGAGGTGGTGCATCAGCAGCACCAGCATCATCCGCCGGCACAGGTAGAGGCAAGGGCAAAAGCAAGAAGGATTTGATAGGAATGCGTAAAGATCTTGCGGGTACTGTCTACGACATTGACTTTGATGAGTTTGAGGAGAACACCCCAGAAAAGATTGATCTTCGCTCGTTGAGGGAACGACGCAAGTCAAATGAGACGGTGCACCATGCCCCCTCGACAGACACTGTTGGTGGGAAACACCAATCGAAACATCAGTCCTTGGAGCTCTTGTCGCCCCCAGCAGCAGCCAACAATTCTAGTCCGCTCGTGTTAACTTTGCCGGTGCCACACGCCTACCGACAGACAAAGGAAGAGAAGAGAGCTGCGAAACAACGGGAGAAAGAGCAGAGGGAGAAGGAGAGGGAGCTTGCCAAAAAGCAGAAGCAACTCGAGAAGCAACTCTTGAAGCAAGGACAAAAACATCAGCAGCAACAACAACAGCCGTTGGTTGCCCCATTGAAAATCAGTTTGACAGATTCGTTCCGTCAACAACAACAGCAGCAGATGGAGCATGAGAAAAAGAAAGAGGAGGAAGCGACAGCGAAGAGCGAGGCTCCATCCACGGAGAAAACGGTCTCAACGTCAAGTACAACAAAATCGTCAGCAGCTGCAGCGGCTCTCTTGCAAGCACCGCTTCCAGGCCCGGTGGACATGCGAACGTATTCTGCTTCCGGTACAGCTGTAACCGGAAGAGCAGGTACCACACCGGTGGCTGCCTCGGGCACAGGAAGTGGGGCAACAGCTGGAGATAATAGCTCACTACTCGGAGAGAAAATCGGCTTTCCAGCAGCTGCGAAAGATCCTAGCTCGGAAATTGCTTCCCTGTTTGGCATGACGTCATCAATGGCAAACACTGGTAGTGTGGAAGGTGGTACCGGATCCTCAACCGTGGTGAACGATCTTGAAGAACTTGACAAAGCCCTTGAGGATCTAGTGACGAAACCCAGCAAGACGCAACAACAGCAGCAAGCTTCTAGTGAGAGAATGACCGGCTCCTCCCGAGACACTGGCAAAGTGGGCATGTCCCCGTCATCCTCGAAGACGACTGGTAGCTGTGCTGTAAGCGATGTGATATCCTCCGTTAGTAGCATGGTAGTTAAAGGTAGTGTGATACTGGAACAGCAGCGAAATCAAAATACTCAGCAGCATAATAGGGAGGAACCGCCGGCGGCATCCAGGGGTTCACCTGTAGTCACTCCGTCAATCACTTCTCAATCGATAAGCAGCATTCTCAGTGGGTCTGGCAGCGAAGGTTCTTTTCCACCGGTGCAACAATCATCTTCGGACAGCATTTCGAATGGGGCTGCTCCCAGCGGTTCGCAACAAGTTGGGGGTATACCTCTGGCGTCAAACACCAACACGTCTTCCAGTGCACCGTCGACAGAAAGCGACTTGTCAAGGAATCAGCTCAAGGTGAAAATAAAAGGACCCTTCTTGGATGCAAATTATAGTTCTGCGGGAGCTGCTGCTAGCTCTATGACGCCATCAGGGTCAGGCATGTACTCTCATCATCCTCATTCTCACGGTTACCAGCATCCTCACCATCTACAGTCAAATGCTATGGGACCTCCGGGTGGCTCGAGTATGTACGCGCCGGCTCCACATTTCCCACCGCATCACCAACACTGGATGATGAATTCGGCAAATTCAGCGTCTGCTTCCAACTCGATGGACAACAATCCCTCGAACCTGAGAAGAATGAGGAAGAAGGAGTTGCTACGAAAGTATTGGAACGAAGATATGAACATGGATGGAGGAACTTCCTCTTCCAATCCTCCCGGATATCCTTTAGGCCCTTCGGGCAGTGGAGGAATTCCTGGCCATCATCATCACTTTCATCATGATGGAGTTGGCGGTCTCATGGGACACCACGGCCCACCGTCGCACCATCCTCATCATCCATTAGGACGCTCTGTAATTACGATCCCGAAAGCAGTGGCTTCCATGAGCATTCTTCCTTCCACGCAGGATGATCATGACCCCACTGGAAACGATGCCAGCAATGATGGTAGCGACCCGTTGGGTTTCGGAGGTCTGGGTGATCCGCTGAGCTGGAAAGATGGTTTGGGAGGATCTAAAGATGGGAAATCGCAAGGGACGCAGAAGAAGCGCAGAAGTAGAGGGATATATAGAGAAATGGCAGCATTGGGTATTCTTCCACCGGATGCTGTGCCTCCGCGAAACGAAAGAAGGAGGGATAGGCAGGTCGGTTCTTCCACGGGCTCCGGAGGTGGCTCAGGCCAGGGAGGTCAAAGCCCGAACGGATCCACCACAGGCAGTGATACAAACTCGAGAAAGAGGGTGAGGGGATCCAACAAACAAGCATCAGCAAGTCGAAGCACGTTCATCCCACCAACCTTGGCAGATGACTCACCCGCTGGAGCTGGGGAGAGTGGAAAAGGGACATATACGGCGACGTCCTCAACAACAGGAAGCAGTGGTAAGGGATCTGGAGGATCTGCAACAGCTACGTCAATGGTTGGTGGTACTGGTGCAGTGGTCAATGTGGTCAATCACCCAACGCCCAAATTGAAAATCAAATTTGGCGAATTGAGCAGTTCAGGCGGTATTCAGGGAGCTGGAAGTAGCGGCAGTGGATTTTCAGGTAGTTCTCTGGCAGGTGTTGGTAGTCTCTTGAACAATACCAATCACCTGAGTGATAGTGACAAGGAGACTCCCAACAAGAAGGCAAAGGGACGACCACCCAAGAAACGAGGCCTTCCAGATACAGCATCTACTTCCTCCTCGAGTTCCAATACGTCTGCTTCCACAGTTGCTCAGCAAATGGAGTTGCTGAAGCGAGAGAGTATGAAGTACAGAGAAATGGTAATGAAGGACTATGCAATGGCGGAACAACAGGAAATTTTGAAGTTGTCTGGAACAAGACGAAGTAAGAAGCACAAGCGGAAGGCAGGTGCGTCTGCGGGAGGAAGTGAAACTGATGACGCTAGTTCAGTGCGAAGCAAGAGCCCGGCGGAAATCAAGATAATTGATGGTCCTAAACCGAAATTAATCCTGCGGTTTGGACGAAACAAAGGGAAAAAGGGCAAGGGTGACGGAGGAAGTGGCACCGCCAGTGATAATAGCTGCAGTAGTGGGAGAAACAGTGCCGCAGCGGATAAGATTAGTCAGAATGGGCTTCCAGCGGGTCAGCAAAATGATAATTCTCAGGGGGGGCTTGATGGAGAAAACGACTCGGGCTTCACCACAGCTAGTGGCGAAGGAAGCAGTGGCAGCAGCAGTAATAATGACACCACGGCCACGTCAACTGGTCAGTCAGCTGTGAAGGAGAAAACATTGACAACGCCAATAGTCTCCTCCACAAATAACAACAACAACAATATCAACACCAGTGAAAAAAGTGGCGCTGCCGGGGGCTCCACGACAACAAACAGCAACAAGACTGGGAATATCAGAAATGGTGGTAGCTCCTCTGCGGGTCCTGCCACTGATAAAGTTTTAGTGGTCGAGTTGGCGAAGGTGACAGTTGGAAGCCTACCACCGCAACCTCCGCCTTTGGATAACAACAAGCTCTCCGTGGGGAAAGGTGCGAATAAAAACAGCACCAGTACTGGTTCAGTAGGAGATGTCCCCGGTGCCACCTCTAGTAAAGGCCCATCAGCTGGAGGAGGAGGAGAAGGAGAGAAGAGTGCTGCTAAAACTGATAAGAGTAAACCCTATGTCCCTATTCGCTTGAAGCTGAGTCGATGCTACGAAGGCTCCTACTCTCTGAAGAACAAAGAGGGCGCCAAGAAATCCGGTGATGGAATGGAGGGAGACAACGGGGGTACCGGTTCCACATCTGCTGGGGCTGGAGCCCCTCCTGCCGCCAAGCAAACATCAGATAGTTGCCAAGTAAGGTGACAAACACTGCATCCCACCCTCCCGGGGGAGAATGAAGAGGAGAACAGCTCAGCAGTAGAACTGACTCACGGCGAGCTATCCACCAGCAACAGTAATCACGTCATCATTAAAAATGCACGCGTTCAGCTTCGGCCAAAAGGCGTCTACCACGGTTACGACATGTACTACTGAATTTGTTGTCCCTCAAGAGCCGCAACCAACATGGAACCCGAAGAAAGCCCGTGTACGCCTGTCATCACTTCTCTGCTCATCACTTCCGCTCCATTTTCTGCTTTCCACCAGCAAACCGAAGAGAACACAACCCCGGGAAAAAAGATTAAATTATAATGTAGATCGCCATTGAATCTTTTAATTGTTATGATTCTTATACTTATTATAATTACAGCATGAGCATCATCATTATTATTAAAATTATTACTGCCTAGTGTGTAAGTCAAATAAATAAAGGACTATTCCATGTTTTTTGCCCGTCAGTTTTAAATAAATCGGTGGTGATGATAGTGACTGTGACTTGAGTGTTTTTGTTGTTGGGTGGAAAGAAAGACAAAAAATCAGAGAACTGCTTATCTCTCTTTCTCTCACTCTTTCTCCCTTTACCTCTCTCTGTCTGTCTCGAGGAACCTCCTCCAAGCTGCGTGTGATCTTCGTCGGTGCACAGTTGTTGTGTGACCGCGCATTAATAATAAACCTGTCATAATCCGTTTGAAAAGAAAGGGAAAGAAACCAAAACAATATTTATATTCACATGCATGCTTATTCGTGCGTATAAGCAATTTTTTGAACTAATCAAAAGGAAACCTAAAAATGTTACAATTTTACTCCTCTGAAAATAAATCCACGGACATCAATCATCATCATCAGCTTTAGCGTCGTCATCTGTAACCCTCAAGGCGTTTTTTATAAAGAAAGAAAATATGATAGAAAATTTTTAACTTTTTATTCAATACGAAAGATGATCATCATCATTACGTGTAGTTAGGGATCATCCGCGTATTTTTCCTGGTCCTCAATGACGACGACGACGTCATTTCTGAGTTTTAATTATTATTATTATGATTATCATTGTTATCCTTATTATAGTATAAATACACAATATATACCCGTCGTCGTCGTTGAATTGTTGTTGTTGTTGTCGTTTGTCGTCCTGGTGATTTTTTAATTATACATATATTATTTTTTTCTCATAATTCATTCTTTTAAATAGCTCGCTGTTATTTTATTCGGATTGTTGTTTTTTTTGTTGATGTTGCTGATGTTTTTTTCTTCTGGTGACGAAAACAGAACCATTTTTGTGATACATATACGTCGTCATGTACATGTAAATGTAAAACGTGTTGTTGTAATAATAATAATAATTATATATACATATATATATATATTAATAATTGTAATAATAATCATTGCTATTTTCTAGCGGTATCAGTCAAGAAAATATTGTAACATAAATACAGCCACATACGAATAGCGAGTTTTAAACCGGGAAGGGAGGAGGAGGAAAAAATGACGATGATGATGATGATGATGACGATGCTGTTGTTATTAATGACGCAGTTCATCCTTAAAAATCTAATTGTTTTAATTACGACTACTCTTTGAAATATTATCGCTATGCAAGAAAAAAATGTCTAGAAGAGTATCTATATCTACGGAATAAAATATATTGGTGTCAACTCACACAACTATCTATATTATAAACCCGACGAAATTTGAGGGGAAAACATTTTAATTTTAAGCATATACAGTACTATTGTCGCAATAAAGAAAATTGCCACCTCCACCGCTAGAAATTTCGAAATCTCTACTACTACTACTACAACTACTCCTAAATCAACTACGGTTTTTTTAAATAAAAGAAATAAACAATAAAAGAATCCTTTTTTTCAATTGTGAAGTCAAAAATTGAGAAATTGAAAAATAACTATAATAAGTTATTGTCATCATCATTATTATTATTAATATTATGATTATTATTACTATTATCATTATTGTTGTTATAACTGTTGCGTGTGTGTGAGGAAGTGATTTTGAGAGGATAGGTTTAACCAGGTAAAATGTTAAAAATAAGACTTTGTTGTCGTCTTGGAACATGATCAATGTTGTAGCGTCTATAAGAAGGGGGGTGGGGTGGGAAATCTATCAATATTATTAATACGTTTTATAATGATAATTATTAACTGTTATTATTATTATTATATAATTGTAATTGTCTTATCATTGTTTGTATATACATGCATTATGTATTTTTCAACAAACTTGTACAGTTTTATCCCATCATCAATATAAGAAATTGAGGTAGATGTAGTCTCTAATACAATATATTATATAAATATATATATATCTATATATATATATGAATACTGATTGACTAATGATACTATCAACAGCAGCATATTATATTATTATTATTAATAATGTTATTATTCTCATCATTATTATATATTATCATTGTTATTACTATACACACTTACTAAGCGTTAAGGTTAACGTTAACTACAGATCAGAGTACATACGGTTATCGATACATGGACGTCGTGCAAACAAGGTGTTTACATTTTAAGCAAGCAACGATGAGGGCATGGGAGACGGTGAAGTAATTTTAAAATAAACTCTGGCTAAGGAAGTACAAGAAAAGCGACGCGTTACAGAGGAGACAGGAAAATTATTGTCATTATTATTATTATTATTGTGGTTGTCATTATTGTCATGAATTAGCATCAATTATTATTATTATGGTTGTCGAAGAGACAACTAGTTAGTACTGTTGTTATTATTATTATGATTATCATTATGAAAAACTAGAGGTTAGGCAACACAGATACAGGTAGATAGTTATGTCTAGATACAAAGAATATTTAAGGCGCACTAGAGATATTTATACATTTTAAGTGATAAAGATATCAGATCTTTTGTTTGTTTGTTTTTTAAAACTAAAACTAATAATAAAATAACGGAACAGAGATGCAGACGCGAAGAAAAAGAGAAAAAAAGAGTTTTTTGGGGGGAAGGGAATTATTAAAGGGTTGTGTGGTTTATCATTACGGCATAAATGCAGGACGACGAGCATAAGCAGTAGCATCATAATAACACAAGGTTGGCATTTTAAGTAGATTGGTAGAAGGCTAATTTAGAGGAAAGACGTGGGAATGATTATTCAAGGATTTTTAAATTTCGAAACGATTTTTACATGATTTATAATATAAAACTTTTTGGCCTTCTTATTACATGCCATGTTGCGACTATAACTGTAATACCATGACCGTTTTTTCGGGGAACAAAAGGAAATTGTCGTACGATGCATCCATAATAAAAAGACAATGGAACAAGGATTTTCCTTGAATCGTTCTTCTTACTCGTTCAATACGATAATTAAAAATAGTACAATGGCCAATGTCAACAATTTTATTGCAATACGTCGAAATGAATTACCGAATTGCATCAATCCGTAGAATATCGTTTCTCGTCATTACTGCCAATACCACCGTCCCGAGTAAGCGTCCCAGTAGCATTTTCTGCCATCTGCCATTTACACAGATCGAAGCTTGCTCAACTTCGTTTCAAGTTTAATTTTCGTCTTATTTTATACTACTTTGTATTGGCCTAGACAATGTTCTTTGAAAAGTATTTGTGCGTTCACGTTACCCTAGTTGCACTTTTCTTCTGCGTCGCCTTCTTAGATTGGTATTTCGAGCCAAGTTTGTACGAAATTCTGGGGTCATCGGATAGTGGCACAACAATTTATAAATCTGTGCCATTAGAAGATAGGATTGAGGGGATTACGGTGGATCCTTCGTTTATGCATAATGCCAGATACGGTAAACAATTAATAATATATTGGTAGAGGATTTCGTTGGAACATATGTTCAAGCTGTAATGGTGTTGAAACGTTAAATATTTACATATGGTACAAGTTAATATGCAAATGAGTACGTATTTTGGTTGAGAAACAGAAACCGATCGCGTTTTCCCTCACAAATTTGGGCGAGTTCGAGACACCCTGAAATTTCAAACTGAATCTGACAACGCGAACGTAGTAAAGGCTGATGTCACCGCTTCGGATCATGACGACAACGACGACACTGATTCCTTTGAATTTGAGGGGGAGAGAGAAAAGCGGAGTATATTTTCTGGTACAACTCCGGTTCGAAATAATGAAATGAAATTTTATTCCCTTTAAATGCTCCTGTTGACGAGGAAATATATTATTTATGCTCGTAGAGTTCAGAAAAGCGAACCCTGTGATACGGTCTCTTACTCGGGACTCTGTTAACGAAGCAATTATTAACGGATGGACCTATATTGTTCGGAAATTTGAGTATGATCCAAGTTCCCCTGTTTTTCTAATCCAAAAGGCTCCCAAATTCATACAATGGATAGTTTAATCAGTCATCCTATTCCTCACCTGATGAGCACATTATGTAAACATTTTTTGTCATTGTTAATTTGTGGAAGATCGGAAAAGACAAAATAAATATATTTAACAATAACTGTTCAATTGTGGGAATCGTTTAAATAAATCAATTGCCCATAAATGCAAAGTTAGCTATATATGCAACTTCAACGCCTGAAATAGTGTTTCATATATTCACACTCGAGCATTATGAGTTAATATTTTACTCGCACATTTTTGAAGGCACCAATTGAAAAATAATATTTTTATGTTCTCTATCTCGATCACCACGAATAATGACAACAATTAATATTATTACTAATAATCCCCCTGTAGAAATTATGTAACGCTGCGAATGTACCATGTGTAACACGTAAAATGATTGATGATCGCTCCTTCTGACCGCCTGATGACAAGGTATCAATCAAATCGCAATGGGGCTTGAAACCAGCAGCACCTATATAGTCTTTGTTCATTCGCCCCTCTAATTTTGGTCGTCTCCCGTGTCTGCCTGTGTGCTGAGTGAATTTGGGCATAGGCGTTAATGAGAGTAAATTTCATGTTCATTCCTACTTTCACTTTCGAAGCACGCATGTGTAAATACTGGCTGTTTTTACTGTCTCATATAATATGCCGGTACGATTTACGCAAAAGGACTTTACGTTTCAAGATAATGCAATGTTGAAGTATTAACGAAATCTGTCATTAATATACACTACTATAGTTTTATCTCAGAAATTTTTGACGGTAGAACTTCCTGAAACTTCCTCTACTGGGGTATTATGATGCGTAGATGTTCATTCT
>JAHZNE010002271.1:0-13500 GCA_027744055.1 Callyntrura sp. NNG-2020
TTTCTGCATAAGTTTGGTGCCTAACTTATGCAGAAAATTTTACCGGTTTCTGCATAAATAATTTGTATCTCTGCATAATTAAGTATTGATAGTGCGCCAATAAATGGGACCCTTAAATTACTAACAAATGGAAGGCACACAATTCCAAATCCATTTTTGTATTTGTTAACTGTAGTGTAAAGCAATGAAAAAATACTTTTAAAAACATATTGGAGCGCAAATGCTTTAAAATCGATAACAAGACGATTTTAACACTAGGTAGTTCGTGTCTATAATGCAGTAAGCATACCTTCTTGGCTAGCTATAATACGAGGTTGATAGTCATTCATTATTTATGGCATCCTTATATACATTCTAAGAAATGCAAAATTCTCCTGCATTGTTTGAGAGAAAGTATTTGTGTTATATGGTGAACATCTTTACTTATTTGAATGCAGAAAACTCTGTACGTACTCTATTTATGTACAATAGATATTTATAGGTACCTGCTTTGGACTATATACTTCTGCAAATAAAATGTTTTGTGCTCATGCCACGCTGTAGCCCAAAGTTATTGTTCGCGGCTGTGATGGTGCCTCTGGTCTAAAATACAATCTAGAAAGCACATGCCAATACACACATATAGATCCATAGCATTTACTATCCATCACACATTTCCCTACCAGTAGCCATCATGACGACGGCGACCTATTTTCTCTCAAATAGACTGACGTCAGAAGGGGAAAACCATTCATATGTACAGAGCTTTTAAATGCTAAACATGATCGAAAGCGTAATGAGTTCTATCAAAAGGTAGTTTTATAGATTGCCGAATGTCAAATACAGCTAAAATATATAATGAATTATTGAATGTGCTGTTTCTTTTGTACACGCACACCAACTATTGTTTTTCTTCACTACGATTTGTGTCTTATGTGAAATTGTAAAAGTAGTAGCTCCAGTGAATAGTAGTCTCTTTAATTTGTTGTCCTTATTAAAACAAAAACAGCGACACTATCTTTTATCAGTCTTTATCCCGACAGGAGCCAGCAATATTGTCTTAAAGGCAACATCGAGACATTAAAATACTTGATCAAGAAAAATAGGTACGTGAAAAATTTTCGAGGTTCCATGTGTCTCGTCAGAAATGAGTACATATTTAAAGTAACCAGTCCGCTCTGATATTTACATTATATTTTAAAGGGATGCTATACCTAATTCGAGATTAATGTAAAAGCTGTCTTATCATGTTGACTTATATTTTAATTACTGTTTACTCTCATAACATTTTAAGAAAATTGTTAAAAAATAAACTACCATTTATGAATACGATTTTTCTACAAATTTAGTATCGTCCGTCACGTAAGATAACAAGTTGCATTTCATGGTCAACTGATAACTAATGTCATTGCTGTTTATATTAGTTAGAATGATAGTGGTACTTCATTTGTTAGTCAGTATTATCAAGTATGTGTGATATTTGTAAAGGAACAATATGGAGTAACCTTACAATTTGTGTAGAACCAATATAATTTGACAGGGCACATGGCAAAGACAGAAGCGTTGATTGTGAGATCGTTAACCATAGACGTGGGAAGGCCCAGTACAGCTCATTTATGGCATAGATCTGGAAAAGGTCATTTTCCAAGACACAAACATGACAGGTCTTATAGTGTAGCACACTGGACGAGGATACATGCACAAACCTTGGAATGGAAGCATAACACATACATGCTGATTTCCTCGACGCTGCGCTGGCACGAGACAGAAGAGACAGGAAAAATGTAGAAACGAGCGCATGTTTGTCCATTACAAAGAGTATGTATGTATGTATACTATACGTGTACAGAATTACTAAAATTCATTATCCACCGTGTTTCGGAAGGAAAAATTGACAAAATAACAAGTGGTACCTGCATTCTGTATTTTCTGCCCTTTTCAACACAATTTCGTAAAAGTGTTCATTTGTCTATTAAAAGCGATATGAGCAGTAGCCATTAACGGTACCGAGTTTAATCTACTATGTATATGAACAACGGAGATTTAAGGTTGAATTAAGGCAATGAGAGACATAGGCGAGTATCACTGTGAGCATCAGCATATGTCTCCCGTTTCCTTATTTCGACCGAGATTTAAATATCACTCCGGGTTAGTAGAGGATGTTGGCGAGCATTTTTTGGATGAGACTTATCGTACTCTAGAAAAACATTTTAATTGTTTCTATCTGTCATGTTATAGGCACATGAAAATGATATAGCTAAAATGTCGACCTATTAAGTGGACCGGCAATGCCCAACAAAAATTAATTTGATTAAAAGTAGTGATAATACACTAGTGACCTAATGTGATTAGATTAGTCTATATAAAAATCAAACTATTCTTTTAAAATCTGCAACAATGAATCACCGATATTAAGTGTTTTTGATACATGGCATCATGACACGTGATATTTCAACACTGAAACATCGATATAACACAGGCAGAAAGAACAACTAACCGCGGCGCGGTATTAAAACCTGAATAAAATAACTAACGATTCCGTTCGCTACAATTTAAAAGTTAATGATTGCAAAATACTATTTGAACAGTAGCTTGTTATCAGTGAAATGTTCGGCATAAAAAAATTAGAACTAACCAACGACAAGTTGAACAGATGCATCATAGGAAAGAGGATTAACAATAACAAATTTGCTTGCAGGCACTACGAAAGACGATATTATGATATAATCAACGCTAAAGATGGCACCATTTTTCTTTAATTTACGTCACTATAAACTAGAAAGTAATCTTATTTGTTCTACAGTCACAAACGATATTCTAATGCAGCGCATTGTTCTCTGCTTTAGTGTCCGCATTTACACGATAACGGACGATCCCAACAGTAGCTGGTTTTATGTCTTTGGGGGATTCCAAAATACCCTTTAGAGTAAAGCAATGATAACGTCAACTATTTTTTGGGACAGACCATCTTATTCTCTTCAAGTCTACGTGTCGGCAAAAATATTTTCTCCTTACAATGTCTCCTTATATTATAGATACCTATATGCATTTTTACAAGAGCTGCTTATCTTTTCCAGAAACAACAACGCAGTATACTTTGAGAAAAAAGTGTTTGGATTTCGTAGAATGTTATGATATACACATGTAGTTCACATGCCAAAAATAACGTTTCATATATGAATGAACCACGTTAATTTTAAGAGATATATGCGTCTCCTCAACTCGACCTTTCTCTATCTACACAATAAAGATTTCAATCATTTCACCAATACTTTCTTTAATATACATGTACAGTGAAATGCAGTTGGACACCACAAAATTCTCAAAGAGTTTGTGACCCAACTTGTCAGCTTTAGTCACAGTTCACTTAAAGCATATTAACCGATCAACAACTATTTCACGCAAAGCATTGTGTTTTATTTACAGGAATAACTTTTTATATTGATTACATTAATTTATAAAAAGAACAAATTGAAGGAAGTATCAGCCTTGAGGTTATTATTTATAATTACAGGATAGGGAGCCTAATACATTGCAGGATAGGATTGTCCCCTCCTTGTCCCCCCCTGATGCGCGGTCTATGATTACATTAATTTATAAAAAGAACAAATTGAAGGAAGTATCAGCCTTGAGGTTATTATTTATCAAGGTTTCATATAACCTTCAGGTTGTTGCGGGTGTAATCCGTAATGGTCACTACAGAATATACGTTGATCAAGTGCGGTTTTAGTATTGTGACTATGCTATGCACGTATTTTTTTCATTCATTCAATCATGTAAATGTATTTGTATCCTTACTCGTCAGGAACATATACATTTTTCCGATGCTTATTTTATACAGTACGTTATACTTGGAGACGGAGATGTTTACTTTTCATTAGAGTAATGAGAACAAATATGCCTTGCAAATATGGAAAATAAGTTGTATCTGTCTCTATTTATCCTACTGACTGGCGCCAGCTTTCACGGTTGCCACTTTCATTTGCACATTTCATGCTGAGAGCTATTTTTTGTCGTGCGCGTTCCATAACCAAAATCGAATCGAAATGGGTTGTCAAATTACGTGTCAAGAAAGGCAAGAAATTATGAAGAATTCACACTTCACCATATAAACTACCCATTTCACTTTATGCTTTCTTCCCATTCCATTAGTTCCTTTCCAATGTAGTATTTACAGTCACACTCGTACTACCTCATAAGATGTCTTTTGGTGGTACATAGAAATGTGCCTAGTTTTATTATCATAACCCAAAAATTAAATAGTAGTGCCTATACATCATATCAGCTACAGATAGCACCTCGAGAATTTTCTGTATGGCAAACCGTACAAAATTGATCCTTTCGACAGATGAGAATATCCAGTGAAATTAGATGCGACAGGGCCGTCATCGCGAGTTACTTCAACTTGAGCAGCAGCATTTCCAGAATTTCTCCACCTGTATACATTATGTGTACCTTCTAGTGTTAAGCAACGTGTTTATTCTCATGAAATGAAAGAACTTTCATTTTTTGCCCCTTCAGTATCTAAATAATTTACTATTGCTGCTCCTACATACGCCGATGGTTTGTAACATGATGAACTTAGGTAGTTTTAGATCAATCCTTTTAGATCAAAAGCATGAAAACTAAAGCAAAATGTGTTATAGATTAGTTTTGTATGACTCGTTTTTCTCGTGTTACATTTTAAAAAGATAGAACGGAAGCTGGAAATACGAGTCACCCTGCACATGCAGACGAATCGAATAAAATTTGGAGAGGCGCGTGAAAAGGGGCTGAACACAGAATTATCCTGTTCTAACTGACTTTTTCCAACGACTGTCTCTCCAAATATTAATACATGACAATTCCGATGAAACATTTTGTCAAGCAAGCGGTCTTAAAAAATTCAAAGAAAAGCACTTTCCCCTCACAGGCAGATTATAAGTATTTTTGAGTTATCAGTAGATATTTCAAAGGCATCATTTCGTAGTGTGTGCGCCATTTCCGTAAGAACACCTTATTAAATGGTGGAAGAAGCGCAAACAAATAATACCATGTTCTTGTACGCTCGAGCGTTTCATTGCACTCAAAGTATTTTAGTTTTATCCTAAAGGGAAAATATCTTTTAGATATCTCGTACTTTTAAAGCCTTCTCGTTATAACTACTTACTCAAACCGTCCCAATAACTAGTAGTGACTCCTCGATGCCATGTCTTTATGTTTCAGAGTTCTTTACTAAAACAAGCAGTAATTTAATTTTTTATCGAAAAACTAAGAAAATGGGGTTGGCTTTCTCCCAAAGAGAACTGGGTAGCTTAAGAAAAGAACAAACAGGGACCTAGGTAGATAAAGGCTTAACCGTAAAATGTAATGCTGATATTAAGTGTATATTAAAAGAATGCCCTAAAAAATCCTGCTGGCTCCCGTTATACAGCAATATAAAAGATTTTTATTCCCCAAATTACTTCAATGTCTTTAGTGGAAAATGTATGTTCATTTTTATATCTTTTTCCAAGAAATCAAAAGCCGTGTTCATTTCACCAACATGTTTGTAACTACAACTTTTTTATAATCAATAATCAATACCTATTAAGGTCTATTACAAACCAAAAGATATGGGCAAAACTGTTTAAACAACTTTATTAGACGGCATTATTTGAGGTAACATTAGGCGCCATATGTGATACGACGATATGATAGAAACTTATTTCTGTCGATGGGTAAAAAATGTTTCCCTTGCGTTTTCTTATTCACATTTCCTCACCCCATGCCATCAACGAGCCAAACTAATCTGTAAGTCTAAAGACTCTCAAGTTTCACATTTATGACCATGTTGTTGTATATTTATGTGTTCTCAAAAAATATACGATTTCCTCCAAGCCAGCATCTTTTTTCCCTTGCGGGGCAGGAAAAGTTGTGCCAATTCATGATCCATATTTGATATCATTTCTCTGCAAGGGAAAGCCATATAGACTTAATGTATTTTTTATTTTTACCACCTTAGTGTCGTCATCTTTTATCGACGATTAAATTTTAATGTGAGTAAAGATCCTTATCACACTCCGCGAGCTGATATCCTGGAAGATGTATTCTTATCAAAGGCGGAGTACTTTTCATCTAGACAATTCTCTCTCTCTCTCTCTGCATTTGCTCTATTCTTTATCGTTTTCGCATTTCTTCCACAATAAAAGCTACTTAGTTAGGTCACAATGCGCACATAGACCCCCTGTAACATTTTCGGTTCAGCAAGTTGACTCAGCAGAGAGGTTTAAGAAGTGAGAAGGTGTTAGTGTGTGGTGTGTGGTTGAAAAGAGAGCTAAATGCTGAAATGGATCCCGGCGTGAGTTAACTCATGACAAGGAGAAGGTTCAAACTGCATCTTTATGAGGATGTGTACACACTGTATGGTGTGACTTGATGGTTGACTGAATAGGAAGGAAATTTAATCCAATCTTTTCAGTGTGCTAAGAAAAATAACGACACAAGCAGCCTTAGACTAGAGTTACCAAAAAAAGGTACCATAGGGCCACGAGTTAGGCAATGTAGTTGCAGGGAACTAGTACTACTTTGCGGCATTGGTCCCCACTTCACCAGTACCAGGAGTAGTGGTGGTGTTGAGACTTTGCGGGAGAAACAACGGAGGAACTACTGCTGGTCTTGTGCTAATGGGTTATACTGGGAGTTCTTACTGTCGACAGACAAATAGAGCAGAACAGTAATATTTCGTGGAAGGCTCCTCGATTCTGCTCTAGTGAAAACGCATAGAGAGCGCGTGGAATACCTTTAAAATTGATCGCTTTCTTCATGCATGCATGTACTACAAGAATTGTTGCATTGCTAATTTTTTTACCGACTTTCGACGGATATATGTGGCCGTGTAGCTTGTTACACGGAACATGCTCCCTAATACGGCAAACATGGTGTTCGCATTCTACACTGATAACGTTTACTTTATTATTAGATCAAGCTAGTTGCACATCCTCCAACTAATTCGTTTCGACATTGGGCGCTCTCCCAAATGTTTGCCAAGAGGAACAAACAAGCATGTCTACCTACTCACGTAAAGTACGTACGACTGACTACTGCTGTTGATCAGACAAGAAGCTTATTAAGTTGCGATTTATTTATGAAATGGTACATATATCTGGCTCCTTCAGCGAAAGCACAAAATTCGTAAAGGTATTGCTTTGTGTTCGCCTTAGATTTATATACCTGCAAAAAGCAAAGATTGCCAATACATTTTAGGAGTATCTATAAAATAACAGGCTTGCTAATCAATAACAATAATGTAAAGCACTGGTTGTTTAGAAAACAGTGCAATAATCATAATAATAATAAAAGGAAAGTATACGGGAATGTCCCCTTGTAATACCTTTTACCTTCAAGGTAAAATTTTCAACACTACGTAGTATAGTATGTCTGTATTTGGTGTTCTAAGGTTGTACGTTTAAGATTTCTCCTCTCTGTTAAAATAACTTTGCTGAGGCTTTGCTTCGATTCCTGGTTTTCATCGGTGTCACGATCTTAAACAAAATTCCTTTGTGAAGTTGTAATCTACAGAGCATAATATGCGCTATTTTTCTCCTATTTCACATCCACACTTGACTGGAACTATTTCAGTCAAGTAAATTGGGTTTAAGGCTCCCAACAGTGTAATTTAATGAGATCAGCAATACAGGAACCAACTGGAGAGGAGTATCTTGTACAACTTGTAAGTTCAAAGATTCAAAGAAGAAAGAAAGAAAATACTATTCGCCAGTAGTGGGTTACTCAGAGCAAGACGGACGGTAAAAAAAGAGAGAAAAAATAAGACTTTTCCAAACTTGCTTTAGTAGTTGTACCGGTAGCATTAGTCGCCCAACACCGTTGGTCCGGTGAAGCAGTTGAATAATGCAGTATAAAGACAAAAGATATGCAAAAAGTTGGGGAATCTGAAAAACTGACATTGTAGGAGGTACGAGTACCATGGGCTGTGGTGTAACAGAAATGACCTAAAATTCGTGCAGAACTTTCTCCTCGACTACCCGTTCTGTATGTAAGTCACACATATTTGCACAGTTTTGTTTGAACTGTAGAGGAAACGGATCGTATGCATTTTTTGTCTGGAAAAGCTTTAAGCAAAATCTTGCTCATTTACAGCAAGTATACGCATGATCTTCATGTTCCGTGAGACCCAGACCCCGTTTTTTCTTACCAGAGAGTAGCTTGTGCATTGCTTCTACTTGGCACAGGAAAAATACGACTCGGTGGTGCGAAGAAAGACTTTTATCAGTTATGCTTCCTGAAATTATACGTTATAAAATATTTTAACCATTTACCATTTCCACGTAAAAAAATAAAACCAACGAAAGTAAAACACCGCCAACATTTAAGAACAGAAGTAGGATACCAAGTTAAAATAAATTTTTATTTTTTGGTTTATATCCGTTTTAATCGGCAGCAGTAGACTTTTCTGTTGCTTCTTAAAAAAATCCTTTTCGACTCTGATTCCAGTAACGGAGACACAACCTCTAGTTCCCGTCAGTTTCCATTTAAAATCGGGAACGTTTTTGTAAAAAAGAGAAAATAGTAGTCGGGTTTTTATTCGTGTAGCAATTTCCTCGTTTCTCAACTTTCTTTTGTGTGACCAGGAAGCAGTAAGTTATATATTACGTAGTTTATGTGTTGGTAGAGCTAGAGTAGAACGTGAATATATGTAGACAGGCATGTATATTTTCCGACTAGTATTTGCATTGTTAGTACTTTTTATCCTCCCCACATTTAACCCTAAGGACAGTACGTATAAAATGACTTCTGTCCTCCCGCTTTTTTTCTGAGGAAGAGACAAGGTGCTGTGCAACCAGACAGACAATGGGGAAGTAGTGGTTGCCAGATGTTAAGTGACAGAAAGTGACTTATTTCCAGAAGAATCCCATTTGTCCAGAAGTACGAGCAAGAAGGTGGAGGAGATCGAGATGAAGTAGTGAGATTGTTCTTATTCCGCTTTAAAAACTCGCTACTACACTCCCGAGACAACCATATTTCTTTCGCCTTTGAAACGTATAAATATTCTGAAAATCCCTCTATGGTCGAGGTTTGGTTATTTAACCACATAAACCGACAACCGTCTTACAGTTACAACCATGCAATCTTTTCATTGAACCGTTCAGTATACCTGACACCACGCACCAATGCTGTATAATGAATGAATGAATGAATGAATGAGAATAAATATAGATCCTCTTTCACGAATAAACTCATTTAGGCTAGTTTTCCCCTTATGAGTTCCTTACAACGTCACGTTGTTGTTGGCAAAGCGGCTCTACAGAAAAGGTGATGAGTCAGCCGTGGCAGGAGCAGTTGTGGTGGTGGTATCGCTAGCGAGGCAGGATGTGACTGCATCAAGTATTTAGTGGAAAGAATAATAAGCGCGGTTTTTCCAGATTCTATCTGTTTACACAGCGAATAAGGTTGGTCAAAGAATCTCTCTGGAGAGAGTTGTCACTGAGAGAATCTTGAAATAAAGAGAGGAAATCTTTTTGTTTTCACTAAATTAGCTTTTTACAATCGTTTTTGCAAGCTACATCGAAATGGAGTCCTATGTGTATAGAGCTGAGTATTGCTGATTAACACTTGCCAGAGATAGCGGGAGTTAACCTAAGCTGTCTTCATTAGTCCAGGATATGGGTCGGCGGATCAGGCAGGGTGTTCAAGTGTGGGCGACCAAAAGGAATTAAAAATATTATACCGGAGAACAATGTTATCTAGAGAGTTTGTACAAATGTCAGCGTGCCATAAACTTGAGAAGACTCGAAACTTCTACACAACTATTCTTTATGACACCGTGTTTCTTGTATGTAATTGGGCAAATTACTTAAGCAAACACGCTTTTTGTTTAAACAGAACAAAAAGCTGAACTAAAGAGAAAATTTGTTTTACACAATGGATATATGATGTGTATGATAAGTATAATATTTTGAATTCGTTCAGAGGAAATTTCCACGGCGAATTTGACGCTTTGTTTAGTTGAGTGACAACATGGATGTCGAGGCTGCTAAAACATGACATTACTTGTAAAATTAACCAGCTTCTTGCATCATATATATTAAGTAGATTACTAGATTAATGAGATGGGGTTATGAATACAAAGGCGTTTTTGTGATTACCCGGATAACAATTTACCGTATATTTGTATCTTAGAGCCATGTGGCTTAGAATTCAATCCACCTTGGCTTTGGGTTTAGTTACAGACGCATTCACCATTGAAACTTTTTCTTTCTAAAGGTAAATATACTAGAAAACGTTTCTAGAATTTTCTAGGAACAATTTATTTTATTTAGGAATAAACAATATCTCCTATTCTCATGTGGAATGTTTGCATTTTTAAGGCCGCCCGTTGCACGAAAAAATTCAGTTTTCCCCGCAACACGCTAGTGAGCCATTGAACATTACAAGTGTCGTAAAAATACACATTTACACCAATGACGCCATACATAAGAAGTAGAGAGGCAACAGTTTTGATATATAATGCCAAGGAATAAATTTGTGAAACATTTGGCCACTAATAGAAGCTAACGGTTTGCGTCAGGAGGCTGGACATAAAAGTAGCGTGTTGTACACGCATACCGCCCTACCGGCATATCAAAAGCTCAGTTTGATACATAGTTTATACCGGGAGCCGAGAATAACAAAAGAGAACTGTTTCTATCTTACGCGACAAGTGACAAGCAGAAAGGTTTTTAGGCAGAGTGTTTAATAGAGTGCAAATTTTCTAATGTTTCACTCCGACTGGTGCGCTGCTTTAACTACCACAACTGCATGACTGGTGTTGGTGCCACCATCATTATCATAGCAGGACGACGATAATACATCCTTGTACGTCCATGATTCCAGAGAAAAGTGTCTTTTGAAATTTTTCATTGTTTTCACACAATAGCACGCTTTATAACACTCACGTTCGCACCCGCTAAAAAGCTGTATACGAAGTAACATGCAAAGTATACAACATTTGACTTGATAATATCTTCCATCAGGAGGCAACTCTTGGTGTGGCAACGACGACAATGATGATGTGATGATAATATTACGATGGGTGCATGAATAACAACAACTTTTCCTTAGAAGTTTGTATTTATTTATTTTACTGATACATTATGTGGGGATGATACAGCATTAACATGACAAGGCCACGTCCTACAACAGTGTTGCGTTGCCACTGCCGTACTTCCACTATAAATATAGCCACCCCGAAAAGGGTTAGCAAATGCAACATAAAGACTCTCTAGAAGTGAGTCACTACTGTGTGCATATATACGTACCAGATGACTTTCATGGATGACATGTTTTGTCAGCCTCAATTTGTCAGAGTTGATATACATTCAACGATATTATAGTCCCCCAGTGTTGTCAGCACACTTTAGCCAGGGTGAGCACATCCGAGAGAAGAGAGAGAAAGAGAAAGCAAGAAAAAAGAGGAAAACAGACCCAGAGTTGTTTTACTTCCCCAGACTATTTTTTTCAGTATTTTTATACTGAAAATACACATACACAACGGAATCATCTATAAACACATAAAAAAGAGCAAAAGCAAAATAAAGAGTGAATGCATAATAATGTAAGTTAAGTAGAGGAAGACGACGGAAAAAAGGAGGAAAGACAAGGAAGGATAAAAAAATGTAGTTACTCTATTATGCAGATATTACTCCATTGTTGAAAATATATAATATGATATCGTCACAGGATCACAACATTGACTTTTTTATGCGAAGCATATTATGAACAGCATTCTATGAATAGAAATGTGTGCGGTTATACAAGTATACATTACAGATGAAAATAGAGTCATGGGTTTTTTTCGAATTCTCCGTTCCTCTGTTCAATTTTCACATCATATACTGCTCCGGCACAACAGCTCTCAGCTTTACTAGTGATGTAGTCCGTAAGTATTAAGAATCAGTAGGAGCAGTAGCAAGTCTTTTTTTGTAAAGAAGACTGCATGCATGTTGTTTGCAGCAAGAAAGAAAGGGAGAAAAGATGCCCACTTTTTTGGACTAACTTGTAACAAAGCCAACGCTTACGTTACATCAGCAGCAGCAGGAGGAGGTTGATGATGATCATGTTGTTGACAACGACGTCGTTGTCGTCGTCGTCGGCGCTCTGAAGGAATATATGCAAAGAGAAAAAAAGAAGCAACAAAAGAACAAGACGATAATGTTACCCTGTTGTAGAAAATACAACAGGGAAAGAGATCTAAGACCATTTTCTATGCTTTTTGATATTTGCTTCACTTTTATAAAAATGGGCCGCTGGTACGGAGGTGGGAGGTATATATGCGGGAAATATTTTATGCTTGTATTACTATTAGTGGTAGTAGCCTGTGCTACCAAGTTTGTCAGGTACATGTATACAGGACACATGCCGACGATTGCTGTTTACCAGGATAATACACTATGCACGAAGACAATAGCAATAATGCTTTTGCCGTTCGTGGGAAATTGGAAGGAGACATTGGGACGTTAAAAAAAGGAAGTGAAGAGGGACAAATAAGCTTCAAGTATGCATGCATAGACATTATAGTTTATATACGAAATGATACGCCATATATGTATAGAAAGGGATTTAAGTATGGTAGAAAAAAAGGTTCGGAATGACAAAGGACAGGATGATGCAAGCAGGGAAAAGTACAATTTCACAGACGAGAGAAACCTTCCCTTGCCCAAGTTGGAACAACAAAGGGGGAAAGAGAAATAGAAAAATAGAAGGAAAGGCTTAATGCCAATTTATAGGAAAAGTCATGACTGGAAACTCCGTGTGTTCTTTTGTACATTTTCTCGGTAAAAAAATTCTTTCAGATAGAATACAACATATCTTCAGCTCTCGATTTCGTAGAAGAATGCAGACACCTATACGCTGTACGTGCTTGTTTTTGTTTTTATTCATAATACGCTTTAAGCCAGCGATCCTTTTAGCTGAGGTCGGCTTTGCCCATTTTATTTAGTTTCCTGAACCGGGTAGTACGAGGTAGTCGTTTTTAGCAAGAAAAATAAATGTACAAGTGAGCCTTCAGCTTTAAGCTATGATAGTTTATCGAATTGTGATATGGTGTTTAATGAAATGGAAAAGGTCGTTTTATTGCAAGCGTCTTGCACTCTTATGCAACAATGCATTGTTTGTATTGTATTCTTTTTCTCACAGAGAAAGTGTAATTAGGCATATGAAATATATTGCAACTATTTATAGGCCACCCTTCGCCATTTTTGCACTGGGATACCTGATTGAAACTGTACATATTTGTAAGACTTAAAGGTGAACTGTCTGAGATGGATGGAGGGAGTGGAAATAATGAAACCTCAGATTTATTTTTGGTGAGCAATGACCGCAACTGAACCCGAAGGGTCTAGGCGGATATCCCCTGGATCATATTGCCCCTGGTGGTAAAATTGCCCCTCGACATGATTGCTCCTGGATATCATTGCCCCTCGACTTATTGCCCCTTGGTATTATTTCCCCTCGGCTTTATTGCCCCTGTAAAAATTGCCCCTTGGCCTAATTGCCCCTTGATCT
>JAHZNE010002272.1:0-39318 GCA_027744055.1 Callyntrura sp. NNG-2020
AGAGAGAGAGAGAGAGAGAGAGAGTGTGTCACAAACCAAGCACACTCATACTAAAGTGCATAATATAATACACTATAATCAGTGCATATTGGAAAATGGAATAGGTACGTTTGTGATGTCCATGTTTACTTGAGATTAAGCTGGTGTTTCTTTACCGTCGTCGGGAAACCAGCTTTTTTAAACCCCTCACAATGCTATGTCTCCAAGCAAAGAAATATGACACAGGGATTGATTGCCCTAATATTACGCTGTTGTTGGACCCTTTTATGTAAGTATAAATAGCTGATGAGCCCAATTACTGGAGCAATAAAGCTAGTAATCTTATCAAACATTAAATCCATCCAAATCCAGCTTCTGTCAATCTGCCCGGTCATTTACGATTATTTTTTGAGCTACCTTGTGTGTGTGTACGTTGTGAGGAGAGAGAACTGGGCTGTTGGGCAAATTGAGTGGGGCACCTTTTTTATGATCAGACACACACAGAGACACTGTTATTCTTTCCTTTGCACACCTTGATAGAACAATCATCTCGGTTTTATTGTCATCTAATTACCTCCATCAAAACCAAACCTCAATTGTAAATGTTTGACATTCAAGAGACATGAGAACAGAGTAAAAACGTGGTTAAAAGCTTGCGTAACCATGTAGTAAATGGTTTCCCAAACCGTGGAGACTCAATCCGTTATTTGTATTGGCAATAAACGAAAATTTACACGCAATTTAATAGCCAATTGCATTTTATGCTGTGGGAAGCCGAGCTATCACAATACGATTGCTCAATCAACAAAAAAATCTTTGTCACTTAATCTGAAGCTAACGTCGTCTTAAAGATAATTTATTATTAAGTGTCCATTATGATTATTTTCTATTCAAAAAAACGTGAAGAATGAGTTTATTGGTCTCTACGTCATTTTGTGATTTGAGTAATTTTAATAAGGCAGTGAACAAGTAAACCGTTCAAGTTATCAATTTAAATGCTATTAATTAGTCAAGGTTTTTTTCCGCTAAAGACAGTTTTAATGTTCACTTTTAAAGTGGCAATACTTTGTGAGTTTAATCTTCCGTCGTCGTCGTCGCAAATCTTCACCAACTTATCAACATGGCAAAGTCAACCGTCAAATCCTTTCTCATCGCAGATTTGCTTATGGGTAGTAGCCAGCATGAAGAAGAAGTTCGTGAAAAAAAGCAGGAGGAGTCCAATTCTTCCTTGAAGGAAAATCACGTCTTGGGCCAAGGTGCTAGAGAAGTTGGAAAAAATCCCGGACATTTTAGTAGCGGAAAAGCGATCTCTCCGACGGAAAACGTCGGCAGCATAAAAAGTACGTCTTCATCATCAACCACTTCAAATGATTCGCCGTTGTCAACGTCGGATGAAGAAAGAAATGAAAAATCAGTCAAGTTTTACGATCATGGATCAATTGTATCGAAGTATGAGACAGCAGGTACTATGTTTCAGCATCAAGGTCTTGGACCCATGGTTTACCCTATGGCAAATATGGCAGGTCACCCTGCTACAAACGGTTTGGTAGATACTGACTCAAATACGAAAGGGTTTCAGGCTGCACTCCCGTACGGGTATGACCCCTTTCGTGCAAGCCGTCTTATGTATGGTCGGCACCATGGCGCTATGAATACGATGGGCATACCATCTCTTCCCAACTTAACTCATGGTGCACCGTTGCCACCAGGACTGGAGTATTCTGTTTACTCACATTACCCCGGACTATATGGAATGCCATTTCCTACAAACCCTGTTCCCGGATTGTACAATAAAGGACCTTTACTCAGCGACAGAGATAACTGTAAGAATGCTCTTATTTTTTGCACTTGTTAAGCGCGCAAAGCTCCTTTTATGGTTCCTATCAAGCTGTCTATATGTTATCTTCATAAAGGTTGCATTTTTTTAATTTCTGGACTATGAGAAGGTAGTAATGTTGTTGTCATGTCCGTCTGTCCGTCTGTCGACATGCCGTTCGAAAGCTCATGTCACACACAAAATGAGTCAAGTCGCTTGACTTGAGCGAAAAATTGGATTCTGATTAAGTGCATTGAATTGAATGCATATTAAATATTGAATGCATGTCATGTATCAAGGGTTCACGATTGAGGTTGGATTTAAGATTTGGCCAAACACTGTAGCAGTTAGCGTTAGCAGGAGACAAAGTTTCCATAAAACAACGAAACATATCTTTGCATAGGTTATTTTCGTGTATGGTTAGATGCTTAGGTAATGATATTGCTGCTCAAGTAATTTTAAATTAGATTCCATTGCATTATGTTGATAAAACTTAGTTTAGAATAATCGTATTTTAACAATCTAATATCTAATTAATTAACAATGAATTAAACTATCTTACTTATAATAACCCATCCTAACCAACAATAACCTAACCTATTTGATAATAATCCGTCCTAACCAATAATGATCCAGCAAAACTAATAATAATTTATTACAACAAAAAATTACCTGATCTAATAGAGAATGTTTTCTTTAGAAAATATGTTGCAACTCGTCCGGACAAAATCATTAGATGTTTTGTACCTTTCCTCGTTGAAATCGATTAGCTCTTTCATTCGTCCACATTTATGAACATAAATAAATGATTGAGTACGGAGGTGGACATACCAGAGAATATATTGGAATAATTCGATTTATCCTCATTTTGCAGTCAGAAGCAAATATTTTGTTTCCAATATACCACAGATTTTAGTATAGTGGACTGAGTCGACGAATGGTGAGATGAGATTTTAGGGTATAAAAATTTATGCGTCTATATTTTGGGCGACATTCCAAACTTGGGATGCTAGTCCATAATCATACTACGTAAAAACCGTTTATCAAGTCTGTATGTCTACAATTTAGCAGCATGGAAAATAAAACCGGTAGGACAACTAGGACACGCGTTTATATGAAAGTCTAAGTAGCAGTAATTTTCCAAGCAAGCAAGTAAGCATTATCCACAGTCGAAACTAAAATTGTTGAATATCATAACAAAGCTGTAAATTTTCTGAATTTCACATGCAATCCCTGCGAAATTGATTAAGCTGGGCTTTATATGCTGACTTAAATGCACCAAATAGTCCAAGCTGCGCGAATAAATTTAGGTGATTAAAAATAAACCTCCAACTTTGTAAAGCACCTTATTCGACATTTAATATTAGGCATAAGATACATATCAGTTGGTATTTTAAAAATAAATATTAATGCAGCCAAATCATTGTTCATGAGCTCCATATTTATAATATTGAATATTATGTCATTGTGATTGTGTGGGTGAAGTTTGCGATAGTGATGATATTTATTAAGTATTTCATGATTCCACTGTATTGGTCCATGTTAACAGCCCAAACTAATCCCACATAATCCTCAGGCAAACGTTGAAATTGAACGACTTTTTTTGTCGAAAACTAAACAATTACTCCTGGGGATAATTATTTAAATATACACGTTTAAATGCTGGGTACGTGATTGGTGCATGAAGCGAGGTTCAGGAGGATGGAAAAGCCTTAGTTGATAGTGTCAATTGCAATATCTGAACGCAATGACGCCATTGAAACTAATCCTTTTAATCCCAGCTCGGATATAGAAGTTGGATACATTTTATGTGTAATCAGAAAGTAATGAATCGATTGCATGAATTGTAGGTATAGATAGATACTATCATCAAGCAATTTACCATTTTTATGGTTATGCATTGGTTTTTATTTTAAAGTGTTAGTTGGTTGGGCCTTTTATCCCCGCAATTACTTACCTGCAGAAAGCTTGTCATTTCATAATGCGACACTTCCCGATACCATAAAGATTGTGAGTCATTAATTGAAAAGAATCTTGATCCTAGCACTCCGGTTCATTTACTACAACATGGTAACTTTAATTTAGCACGATATAATTTGTTACTGGGGGAATAACGGTATTATTAATTAAGTAATTTGTGAAAATAAACAGAGCAGACATTGGTTTTACTGTGTAGCTGGGTACATTGTACTACTTGTACTACATTAATGACACAAATGTTACAGAGTCATAAAAAATGAATGATGTTAAATCGTGTGTGTACTTGCATATTATAAGCGGTTGCTATGTTTAATCTCGCACTATATTTGTGTAAAACACGGCAACAAAAGCTTTGATTGCGGCATGATAGTCACAATAATACCTAATCCATTCTTCGGTCAACATGTTGCAGTCATGTATAGTTTAGATAATATTGGATATTGCTATCATCGAGTACAACTTTATTAGGCAGTTCAAGTCAATAATCCCGAATGATTGACGCATTGCAAATTACTACCTTTTTACTGCTATCAAAAATCCTCGATATGAAGCATCTGACTGACAGAACGTCGTTCTTTACTCGTGTTTCAACGAGAGATTCATGGATGGTGAGTGGATGAACGGGATGATGGTAACATAATGAGTTATTGATTATCGCGAGTATACTACTTTTATTCGTCCTCATGAAACATCTGGCTTATAATTGTGCGTCGTGTTGTATGAGCGACAGTGTCTGGAGTCTACAGATTAATGCAATCAATTCGAATCTGAATGTATTTGAAATGAAAACTTTGTATTTATGATGAATTTACGTGATTGTTTCTAATATCAGAAGGGGAATGGTAAAAGTAAAATTCGATTAAAATGATGACAACTAACTAGATGTGCAGATGAAATGCTACTGATGTATATTGGTATTGTTAGTAATGCCAAAATTTGACACATTTTGTTTCTATAGTTCCAATGTTCCTAGGTCGGTCGATGTATGCAGCGAACTGTAAGCGCAAGGGGGGACAAATCCGGTTCACAAATTCTCAAACTGCTCAATTGGAGAAGGCCTTCGTGCAGCAGAAATATCTGAATGCCAATGATAGGAAAAAGCTGGCTCACTCCTTGGGTTTGTCGGATCGACAGGTGAAAACGTGGTTTCAGAACAGGCGCGCCAAGTTACGAAAATGCAAGGGGGGCTTCTGTGCTGAAAGTGAGGTAATATATCCAATGCAATAGTAGATAAATCAGAAAGCTATCAAGCTATACCGTATAAAATGTGATAATTAGAGTAGATTACCTAAATAAAATTATCAGACTTAATTGTATGCATTATTTAGCTTTCTGGATCGCCACAGAACTCGTGCGTAATGACTAATCAAGAGGACAGTAGTCACAATGACAATATTCCGGATGGTAAAAAGTCTACGTCGGGAGGCAACACGGATTAGAGGGGATCTTTTCTGAAACAACAGGGCTGGACAACGGAATGAACAATTGCTAAATAAACTTCGAAATATATGGATCTATAATTCTAAAAAAGGATAACGCAAATCTAAATCAGCCACATTGCTGCGTGACGTCAGTGGTAAATATTTCTTTTTTATTATTAAAATCAGTTACATTTGAACAGGTATTCGAAAAGCCGATGACTTTTTATGTATGTACTTAGAATTAGTATTTTTAGTCTGAGCGACAAAAGTATAAATAAAGTATTTGTACACCTTTTTCACACATACATTAAAAAACTACGCATAATATGGCTTTCTTGTCTAACTAACAAGCAAAGCTACCTGACCGATGGGGTCCCGGTGTATATAATAAAACTGTTTTATGCACATTTTGGCATACTGAATTGAGCGCGATTTAAAATTTAAAATGGTGGTTTTCATTAACGCTGTTAACGATATGCTTTAGCTTTTACAAGCACTAACGTTAATTTAATAGACGACAAAGACGTTGATTGTTAATTAACCCTGAACTTCCGCTTGCTACAATGGCTGCTATTCGGACCTACGCAGCAGATATGTTTATGATAAAATTTCAGAAAATCATGTACATCATGCGACAATCTCATTATATTGTTCCGGGACGTCACCCCTAGGTAACTTTACTTGTAAGTACATCAGTTAAACAGTCGTTCCCACGTCTGACTGAAGAGATCGGAGAGTTACAAATTCTTGTGCGATAAATTCAGATAACTCATTCAACTCATCTTGGTCCTTAATGATGGCTTTGTCCACTGACAGGGAGACTCGAACTCCACCGTTGTACGACAGAAACATGACCCCCAGACCTAAGATAATTTATTTAAGTTCTGCCAACTTTAATACTGCTTAACTCAATAAGAATGAAATTAAGTAAAAATACCTGCACTTCCTCGCATATGCGGCACCCAACTAATAACGTCATCAATGGTTTGAGTATTACGAAACGCAATTTGAGGAAAATTTGGCCCAGGAAAATTTGATACGATCATTGTCGTCATCCAATTTGTTCCCCAAAAGTTGGTTAACCAGTTTGGAGCACTCAGTAAGAGCGGCACGGTCATAAAATTTGTCATTAGTATTGGCGATCTTTTCAGACCTTCCACATTCTTATGCGCTGCCCGTAACCTTCTCCGCGGGTCGGATTCATGGACAGGAATGTCAAAAACGCCGACTGTCCTATACCAATGAAAAATTTCTACCTTGAGTGGTTTTGTGATAACATGAATAAAAAGAGGATAATGGAATGCATTAATACCAGTGATTAACAAGAGTATCCATAGGATGATTGGTCCATGGCATGGGACTCAGACCTCGCATAATACGAGAGTTCTGGGTACCTTGACGCTTTTTGTTTAAAAAATTATAAATCCCTCCAGCCAACCCTGCAATGAGAGTGGCAGTGACACACACCCCCATACGGTTACTCGTCGATTTCACACTCTCGAACGATATTCGTTCAGTCATAGCGAACTGCCATTGTTTTGTCAGTTTGTAGGAAGGAAGATGCCAAACTGTTCTGTCCACGTTGATGAGAAATTGCAACAAGTGATAATAAGGCGTAAGACAGATGATTGCAATATAGCTGACAATTTTTTTAACGATAGAAACTTTGCGAACTGGAGCCTTAGGAACAGTATTCAAAGAGGAATTAGAAATGTTGGACATTACAAGCTTCATAATAGAGTATCCATCGCCAATGGCATGGTGAATTCGCAGAACTAGAGCAAACTCAACATCTTTGTCATCCTCCGTATTAACTGGTGGAACATAAACTGTTGGCTTGTAATCGGTGTGCAGGTTGGAAGGCGCCATTTTGATTTTTTTGATGATTAGAGCCTCCCACGGAGACATTCCTTTAGGGAAGGGTTTTGTGGCCAGTAATCCTAAGCTTTTCATTAATTGTTCTTCTGTCACTCCCTCGTTATTGTTATTATTGTGCTTATCAACGTCCGTAACCTCAAACTCGCGCACGTGCTTCTCCAACGTGAAATGCTTCTCTTTCTTCCAAAACGTGAAGCCCATCCAACTTTCAAAGTATTGCTTCAGCCGTAGATAGCTTAGTTCACCCTTGGAATTTCGGCCATGTACCACTTCATTTTGGAAAACTTCACGAATTAACTTCAGATTGGGCTCTCCCTTGATCGTTAGTAAAAGCGTGATCATGCATTCGCAACGATTGGAAATGTCGTCCAGTCCCACAAGAGCATCCCGTGGGCTCATAATCCCCACCCAGTCAGGTTTGAACCGTTTTTGTAAAGCTGACACTAAAAACCTTAAAAACATCACTTTACTCAAAATGTTTTATTGAAGAAATTCAAGACGTGAAACGTCCGCTGCTTACCTGTACATGTACAATGGAATCATAAACGCTAGGAATACAGGAATTAAGCCAAGATAAACCAGGAAACATATTATCATTGTCACCGCTTTCAGCACACATCCCAACGTTTTTTTGGCAGTGGGACTCCATGATGTTTTTCTTGCGGTTTCTTGATGAGTACCCATTTTTGCACGTGCACTTTCTTAACTGGTACACTGTGGGGACACCGGTTTTACACGATTTAAACAAAGTGAAGTGGAAAATAGTTCACCGTTGATAAATGAACATAATCCAAAAAACCTACTGGCTCGTTTGGGCCCCGCCAAGTTGCACGGTTTATCTGAAAACCTGTCGTCACCTCTCATGCATGTTTTTCGTCAGACTGAGCCAAAATCCAACTTGTCGTTTTCCAACTTACTTCCGTCCGAATGAAGCAACCTCTTTAGCATCACATGTGTGATCTTTTGATAGACTGTATAACGCTGTCCCTAAGAATGGGTTTAAGGTCAGCTAGTCGGTGCATTATTATTATTATTACATTTATTGTACCTATCATAATTGGCGTGTATTTCGCATGCGAAAAAATCGTTATTCTTTTACATTGTAACATTATAATCGTTTCGTCGTATATAACCATGATCAGTTTCTCGTCAGACGTGCGTATGTATTAACAGGAGAAAAAAATGTAGCGTGCAGTTGTTTACACCAACTAGGTAGGTATATACCATTTTGCAGTTCCTCACAATCTTTATCTTTCCGCTCTATTGTACATATTACCACGATAGATCAGTTATATAATTTCTTCTGCTTGTGTTTACATCCACATTTTATTAGTAAAATTTCCATATTAAATTGTGTGGACATTTAAACGTGTGATTGTATACGCATGGTCGAATTATATATAACATAAACATAACATACCACGTGGGCCTGTGAGATGACACTACAAGTGTGTGAGTCAGAGCAGGTTCCTAGCGTGACTGTAGTCGCACGCCATTGGTAAGTACTCACGAGGGAACATCGGAGGCTGTACCACGGCGATCGGCTTCATATTTTTATGTGGCAATGCTGTTATCAATATAAGACTCTGTGCCTAGTGGCTGTTCCCGACGGCGCGTTGTTTTGAAAATATTCAAAAAATCAGTTTTTGGCTATATGAGAAAATTCGTATGGAATTTAATATGGGAAAGTGAGAGTGAGAGAATGGTCCCCCCTCTGCTTCTTTTCAAATTTTTTCCAAGTAATGACTAACTGTACATGAAAATAGTATGTACCATGTTTTCAAATATCATCATATTTAACACTATGTCAATGTATTGTGAATCAGTACTTAAAAAAAATTCATTTGATATTTTGAAAAGAAGCAGAGGGGGGATCCTTCTCTCACTCTCACTTTCCCATGTTAAATTCCATTCGAATTTTCTCATGTAGCCAAAAACTGATTTTTTTGAATATTTTCAAAACAACGCGCCGTCGGGAACTGCCACTTGGCACAGAGTCTTATATTGATAAAAGCATTGTTATATAAAAAATATGAAGCCGATCGCCGTGGGTACAGCCTCCAATGTTCCCTCGTCAGATTTTTACTATTACATGCTCTACAGTGATATTAACGGACAGAAGATACTTGCTTACATGACACTTCATGATTGTGTTTGAATGAATGAAACAATAAGCATTGAGGATGAGGGCACAATACATAATGTAGGTGTGAACCATTATGTATTTCCAAAATACGAGAAGTTGTATAATGTTTGCACCTTCAGCAATCAGTCCGTTTGTGTGAAGTATTATCTACGAAGAATTGGGAAGGTCACTCATATACACAGTAAAGACGACATCATAGCACGAGTTAAAGTGGTCCTTTATTGGTTTCATGAGATAAATTGTAATGCAAGAAAACAGCAGGTCGTGGAGGGCAGAAAATGAAAAAGGTAAGAAATAGCAGTAGCCAATAACATTTCTATTACATAGCTTTGATAGCGCTAAAATTAAAATCTACAAAATTCTTCAAACTGGAAAGTTGAACGGAACGGCATTGGGATTTGCGACTCTTAATCCTATCTTAATGTTGTGCATTTGATTAGAATTTATACTTGGAGGAACCGTAGATGTGTTGGGTGCCAGCAATGCATCGACAACAAATGAGAGTCAGGTCAGGAGAGGATAAGTGTGAGAATTTGTCTCAAATCGATCATTCTGTCATGAAAACGAACGACATCACGCGATGCATGTAGTTATACTATTATCGCAACAAACGGCAGAGATAAACATAAAAAACGCAAAACAGAATTACATTGTTAAGGTGCGATATCACTGTATTTACCCATAATTATAATCTAAATGGGAAGAATTCCTGAAAACTTAATTTTGAAGCTGCCCCTATTTAGTTTTTTTTACAATTCTTTAATTTTCGATAACGTTTTGACACTGAAATTTGCCCTTATAAAGCCTGAAGTTTACAGTTTGCCAAATTAACAAAATCACCATCAGAAGAAGAGTTTCTTGGTATCTCGGTTACTCTAAGGTCATAAGGTACACTTAAATGCAAACAGAAGGATAAATTGACAGATTGGCTGTGGAAATGTAAAACTACATTACGATTATTCATTTGGTTAATATGAAGTAGGTAAGTACTATATTCTAACTACAAAAAGGTTCAACAGACAAAGCAGAGTTAAAAATTCATATATGTTTATGAGTTGTAATTTACTATCCATAGGTATGTGTATACAATTTAATTACATCAGGTCATTTACATCTGTGATAGCATGCAGGCATGTGTAATTACGCTCATACTTCGTAAGATTGTAAGGATAAACGGTACTTGCCAAGGCCTATCAAATCTTGTATAAAATGCATTTTAGGAAGTGGTTTTTATAAGCCACGGTAGAAATGTCAACAACAACAAGTGAGGAGGAACGACGGTGTAGAATTATAATTAAAGCTTTTCATTTTGTCTTGAATGCCATACAGTCTTGTTGATTAAGACTCTTAAAAGAGTGAAGCTTAGACTTGGGAATTGATTCGATGGTAGATCATTTACCATTGTGTGGTTATGTTTTCTACCTCTTACACATCAAGTTATCCTAGCTTATGGGGACAATGTCACTCCTTTGGAGGACTCTAAATTTTTCTTCAATCAAATTTTATCTGCATCAACTTTTCGTCCCTTCTGTGCATGTTGTGTTGGCGGTTCGCGTTGGTAATGTTAAGGTCCCATTTGGCATACAGCAACTAATACCAATTGTTGTTAGGCGCAATGCAGGTTGTATAAATAATGCAAATTTTGACCCGTGCACCTGTCGATTCCTGTGGGCTCCAGAAATTAGACTCAAATTTTGTAGTTGGGTAGTATGCAAGTCTCTGAAGCCGATGCTGTGTATAAAAGCAAATTCATGCAAGTAAGGTAATCGGCGGGGTCGCAGACTACTCTGTAGTTTCATAACAGTTTTGTTATTCATTCATGTTGATGGTGGCCTGGTGGCGGTTCTAGGAGATGAAAAAAATCAATGAAATTGCTCTAGTACCATGCCACTTATAAAATGACATCTTCGAAATGTGTTGGCAGCTAATCGAAGGTTCACAAGTTCACAACTAAAGCATGAAGTAGAGTCAAATGACTTTTTGGCACGGATGCATTGAAGGGGTACCATGTCCTGCAGCGAATGCATTGCAAAAACCATTGCTCCGTGCGGCTTACTTGTTTATCGCAGCTTGTCTAGATCTTTACGTTTGGTTAAATTGAAAAGCGTTCGGTTATCAACGCATATATTCTAAGGGTTTACCTTGTTTACGTGGCCCTTTTATGTAGCATGCAGTTGTGGTAACTCATAAGAGCAAAGACAAGTTTGATTTTCGATGTTGAATATAACAACTGGGGTTAAACTTTGTAAAAGACTTATGCATATATGAAAGTCTTCAACGATCATTTGTCAACTGTATTACTGCTAACTAGTCATATATCGTAGTTCAATAAAACTTTCTATGCAATTTCCATTTTACACATAGTTTTCTATATATCTCGATAGTTTTTTTAAACAGATTTTTACTCCCATCTACTGTTGAGTGTACCGCATACCGTATCTCAAAATAAGTCAATTTCATGTTTTTCTACCAAGGTTACTGTGCTACATCACAGATCTCAGCCAAGTAGTATATATCGTTTTGCACATTTTTCAGTTCTTGCAAAACTATATGCAAGCGCACTTTCAACTGTTATCTCGAAATATATATCCGTATATTCGATATAATTACGTAAGTCACATATGTTGTGATAAGTTGACGATACATCGATATATAGGTGATATGTGTGATGGTATTCTGCTTTAAAGTAAAAGGTAACTTTGATTGAATACGCTGCAATCCATCCAAACAATAATTTATTTTATAAAATGTACACAGGCGCAACTAATAATACATCTCAGAAATTGTCGTAAAAACTAGCTACACGAACATGCTACGTCTAATAATCAGCTAGTTAGTACAGAAATGCACTTACAGCGAAAATCTTGTGCTCCGGGTACAGTATCAAATACAATCTCTTATAATAAGTCCACAACAACACCTGTCTTGATCCTATTTCAAAATTAATTAAGGAATAGGTCTTTGACTTTAAGAAGTGCTGTCACCCAACTGTGTGAGAGCCAGTAGCAGGTGTAATCGTAGACTGTTTATAGTTATTCTACTGCTGAGAATACCTAGTGGAAGAGCTTTTGTTGTGCGCTGTAATAAATGAGTCAAGGCAACATGACTGTGAACAATGAATAGAAAATCTCTATTTTTTGTCGTCCGCCGCCGGTCAGGTAAACTTGAGCATTCTTCGCCGCGTACTTATGCTATGCTACTTGTGCTAAAATGCATGGTCGTGTCAATAGAAATGCAAAATGTGACAAAGACAGAGTATATATTTAAAAATTACTTTTAATCGTTTTACACCTGATAATCTTTTATTCAAAGCCTCCCCCTCAAGGAATTTGATAAAAACTTATATTATTAACACCGTTTAACTTATGCTATCAATGTACGTAAAGTAAGGTGAATTTCCGTGACGACGAAGACGGTAATGATTGTAATAATCTATTACGTACGAACGACCCAATTCAGTTTCATTTTATATCACCCTTTCGTTAATTGACTGATAATGCATTTTTGCGAAATTGTTTTACATTATAAGTGTTATATATGCTATGCTTATGAAGTACGTACGTTATTAAATTCAAATTCAATACCGACTTGGCAAGATCCATGTTTTAACCCTGCACGGTAGTTGCAGAAATTAAATATGACAGGTATGTTGGTATAACAACAAAAATCAGCTTAAAAATTCATATTTCCTTAAATTGACAATAAAATCTAGATTTTATCTTACTGTAATTCAAATGACAGTTTTTATTCAGGTTGGTTCCAATACATGATCGGAATGGACGACGCAAGGCTTTGTTGTCGTAGGTTAAATACTTAGAAGTTGAAAACGAATAGGAGGAAGTTTAGTTACCTCTGTAGGGGTCATCCAAGGCGCTAGATAAACATTTTCATACTGTACAACTAAAAGTATATTTAAGTGATGAATGGCATGTATGTGGTGCATGGATATATGCGGCGGCGCATTGGTGTCACGTTACATTTGATTACCCTCTCTTTATATGCACCATCCTTTGACACATGTGGCGCCTGCCACCTTCGTAAGAAATATTATTTTTATGTGCCATGATCCATGATTATTAATCATATTTTATTTACTTAAAAATGTTGTTGTGCGATCAATTTGTATTTTAATAGCATTTAAATGTGTCACACGGGAAAACTCGATTGTCATTCGTTAACGAAGTATGAACATTATAATGAACCATATTCATGCTTCCATTTTAATACATTCTTCCTGCTACCTGTGAGTAACGAATGCTGCTCACAATGAATATCGTGTAAATAACGTCCACCAATAAATTAGCATTGATGATGATATCCGATAATTTAATGCCAGCGTGGTCTATCAGAATATTGGATGCAAACAACTGGAAGTAACGACGACAATTAAGGTTATTTAATTTATTGTCAGATTTTATTTACGTATTTTTACAATTGACAATGTACGAATTTGTTTGAAAGCTGCCATTTATACTTGACAATCAGGAATTTAACAATGTTACAACGAATTACTTTAAACATCGGAAAATGAAATAATAATGAACTTCCTAAATATTTTGAAAACTTTTACCCTCACGTGAATGATATCAAATAGTACTTAACCTTACACACTGTATTCTATTTGCTACAATACAATAATATTCCAAATTCAATTTTGTAAACAACCACTGCGTCATAAAAATTAAATTTGTGATTACACTAAAATTTACTCAATTGGTACATTTTCTAAGAAAATTTAGTTCACGATTTCACGAATACTACAGACATGTTATCATTCACATCTATTTTGAACAACCTCATGGTCATCACTTACACTTTTTTAATAAATGTAATACATTACGTATATTTATACCACATTCAAAGTTACTGCCTTATAATCTTAAAAGTGAAAAATAAACGGAAGGTGACTAAAAGGAATTCACAAGTCTTTAAATTTAAAACATATAATGAGATTGGGTTTTCATTGTTTGGAAGATCATGACAATGAGTCTATCCACTACCATACATAAATTTTCTGTTACGGGAGTCGTGACGATGTGTGTAGATAGGTAGGCTCACTTAACTCTCACTGTCAATCAGTCTCACTAACTAACGGGAAGAAATGTCTCGGGTTTGTTACACGTCACTAATATTCTCATTCGCACATTAACAGCAGAATCAAACCAATACTAAATAAATAACAAGTTCGAAAATAAAATTATACAACATCTCATGCTAAACTGAGTTTGTCGAAGAATTAAATTACTTGCTATTTTACGTTGCTATCATAATTATACACTACTATCAACACAATTTCTTGCCATTGGGTGTGCATGGACGTATACACTACAAAACAGACTAAAACAACATTTATTGCACATGGGTACAACTCACATCTTACGAATATTACTTTACTCAATGAGCGTTCACCTCTCTAATTAACATGGCAGAGTACAACTTAGAACGGCCAAACCAGCTCTAGTGTCCCAGTCATGCAAAACTCCTTAAATTGGTATATATAGATTACATTACTTGCTTAATTAATAACGTGTTCATTATTTATAGATTTTAGTATTTACATTTGTTTGTATACCCACGAGAGTACAACTCTGTGGGATACAATGATAAACGGGGCCAGCACCATTTCATCAGTACTCATCACTTGTAGAGAGCTCCATTATCACATGTTTTATGCAAAACCATGGAAACTTTGCAACTCCGTAGCGATGGCATAACATTAAACTATAGAAAGTATATATAAAGTTACTGTAAATATATTTGAACTTACTTTATCCTTACACTTTAGCCCTTAGCCTTACGGGATTCTGTCGACTACTAAACTTAACAAATTCTTGCATCAATTACTTAACCAAACAACTTTAAAACTACACCTAAGCTATTACCTCAGCAATGTACTATAAGGACGCTACCACAGTCGGTTATACTACGTTTGATTTGTTCATAAAATTATCATAATTAACTGTTGCGATGATTGTATGTGAACTATCATGATTAAAGAAATAACTGATTAAATCGTTGGTCCAGGTATTTTTCTACCGGATCCAACCTATCAGCATTTTTGGTATATGTAGTCTGCATGAGTTAACATTTTTTAAAATGTAACTTCAAATTAATCATATCTTATCATTAACCTATATGGTTTAGAAATACATCAGTATAGTTCCTACTTGTAATTATAATTGTGATTCTAAACTATGTTGGAAAAAACTCGCACATTCCTGGATAACTTACATTTTTAGATCTATTTGTCAACTACAAGTGGCATTATTTGATGACTAATGAAATTCCACGTGACTTTATAATCCTTTGTTGTAGTACAATACCGAAGGTGGATTTGGAAGTTGTTTACAACGCTCCTGTTGGGTATAAATGTTAAATTGATAAATGCTAATTGTTGTTTTAATAAGATTTCTCTAACGATCCTCAACATTGATCAAGTTTACATGGTTTTCTGAAACAGATGCATACATACCTGTATTTCCGGTTCCAGGTTAGAAACTGGAATGGACGACTTCTGCGGAAATAGAGCACAGCACATTGGTGTTGCGAAAGTTAGACATATACCGCAAAGCAGTACTTGCAAAGGTGCTCCCAGCATAGGATATCTGGTAAGTACTCCTTTCCGCTCCAAGCGATCCATCAGAATGGGTGGAAATACTGGGAAATACAGAATCGCAGGTAATCGTTACGTTTCAACATTTAAAACCAAAAACATAAGCCCCATTGACCGTATGAAGCAAGCACACTTATTAATTGCCACGCAAGCTAATTAAAACAAGGTACAAATTAGTAGCTAATTAAAGAAAGTTGCTAAAATACATTTGACGAAACTACAAGCCTGTAAGAAGAGTAAGAGAGGAGATTTAATGTCTAAAAGAGAAATACGAAAGCAGGTACCCATTCCCGGCACAGCCATGCCAATTCGGGATAGTACTACTTGAGTAATACCATCCTTGGCGGCAATTGCAGAAACCCCAATGCGATTACCACTTTCATCTGTTACAGGTATGCCGTCACGAAGCTCCCTATAAACAGCAAACAAGAAGCAGACATAATAGCAATTTCCCAGAAGAATCAAAATTGGTCATTTACTCATTCCTGGAGATGCCATAAGTATACGGCTAAGTACGACTGATCCAATTCCCGTTTTTGCTGCTATTTTCGAATCGCCTAGGCGGTTACCATCCTTATCAATTACTGGAACACCGTCGGAGAGTTCTCTGTTTATGTGTACAATATGGACTAAATTAAGCCGCTGAAGAGAGATTTACAAGAAATAATAAAGCTGTGCAATTGAGAACCCCATTTTACGAGTCTCGTAAACACATAAAGTGTGTAACCTCACGAATCCAGGGATAGCAGTGTTATGTATGCAATACGAGAAATGTTTAGCCTTTTCATGGAATGTATTCAGTGTCAGACTTTTACAATAACATATAGTATCTTACTTTGATCGCATCATAGGAATGTTGATACAGTTCGCAGCGGCAACCGCTGCGAACGGGACAAATCTGCCAATAAGTGGCGGTGCTTTCTAGAATAAAGAAGCAAAATTGTTTTTCTCAGCTACTGTATTTCCCACATTTATGATTTCAATTGTCGCCGGGCGCTGAGCACCAATAACAAAAGAATTTCCTTGGCGTGACAAGGCATTTAATAATTATTACATGATACATAAATTACTAGACTTACCTTTACCAAGCTGTTAAGCCCAAGGGCAGTGGCAAGGGCACCACTTGTTGCCAAAACGTATGAGGTTCCCAGTTGTCTATAGGATTAAAGAGGCCATTATAGATATCGTCGGAGACCCGTAGTTGATCGTGAGAAACATATTTGGAATGGGATATTTCAAACTTACTGAACACTTAAAGGCGAATCCCCACTCCTATTAGAGTAATTGACTATGGCATTAAACGACTGGTTAAACCATTGCCAAAATACTACCGCTTTTGTTGTTCTAAACAGAGGATTAAAGAGGGACGGAGCGTATTTAAAATATGTACGACATTAGATACTTCTTGCGTCTACGCTGAAAAAGTGTGGACAACATGGGAATGCAAAATATATGTGAATATTGTAAGTACCCTTCGTTCAGGCAAGGTAAATTAGACACCTTTCTTGTCAAGGATAGCACAATTTAATCTTATATCTTATGCCAAAATTGACGTCATTGTACTGTTAATTATACCCAGTCTTTTTGTCCTGCCCTGCGTTATCTTACGTAAATACGTAAAATTCATTTCTAGATATTTACAAACATGCAATCATTTACAAAAATGTTGGAAACTTGCAAAAACGTACTTTTGGAAGTCAGGTCTTTAAAATGACTTATTCGTTTAGAAATATTTGAAGAGTTCATAATATAACTTGGTCTGAAATGCCACATCTACCAATTCCCCGTATCCTCATGATGAAAGTAGCCAGGTGTGGGGCATTATGAGATTTAACTTTAACTTATTTGTGTAACAATTATCTTCTCACATATTTCGGAGGAAAATCGAATTATGCATACCAGAACAAACATATTTCATGTTTTCGCTGTTACAACACAAGGTCACAAGTTTTCTCTTAACTCTGATAACCTTACACTTTATCAATAAAAGATGATGAATAAAATTACGCTTTCAGTGCAGGCGTTAGTTGTATTTTCTCATTTAATCCAAAAATTTGCACACAGCATGTGATCCGATTAATAACGAGGATATATCAAATGTGACAGACACTTCGACGCTAGAACTTGTGTAGACATGTTGAACTCGAATTTAATTCAGGGGTCGAGATATTACACGTGTGTATCTGTAAAAGCGTAAGTGGTGCTGCTGTGTACGTGAATGATTTGAAAGTAAACTATAGCAAAATAGCTCATCTATTATGTAAAATGTAAACTAAAAACTTGGGTTTTGGATATTGCTCACTGTGACATTCAAGCCACTGTCACCGTCATACTGTGCTATCTACGTTTATATACCGCTAAAATCAAATTGAATTGCTCGCTATTTGAATTTGAGGGAAGAAATATATGCACATCATTATGAAAGCGTTAAGCACTAAAATGATATAGAATTCATCATGACTTCAAAAAGTTGGCAGAAATAAATATACATAAAGTTTCATTATTTCTAGTCGACATATCGACACTCGCGGAATTAGCAAGTCATTCTGCTGAAATCTCGGTTTCCGCCACGAAGAAAAAACAAAAAAAAATTGCTACTTGAGATGATATTTAAATTTGGTAATGAAACTGGTTAAAAATAAAAATGATGCTTCATAATACTGAAATCACTCTATAGTTGCCATTCGCATTCACTAGGATCATTTTATGGAAGTAAGTTTAGTTTAGATTCATCTTTCTACAGGATGTCTAGCCTAATAGGCGCCGTTAATACGAGGGATTTGGTATTACAAACTGCACATTATGCTACTTATGGGACGGCATCCATCCACGAAACAATCCCCAAATTTATGCTTTTTCGTTCACTGGCAAAGCAAAGTAGTGAACAAGCACTTACACGTACGTCGTTATATAAAGGAAAAATTCCATACCTATACTTCGACACGATTTCCCTAGCCTTCTCCAGCTCTTGAGATGTGCAGAGCAAATTTAATGGGTTTGTTGTGACAAAGAAATGCTTCGCTCGTCCCCAGTATGTGCTTTGATCCCATCTTGGTTCGTCAATATTGATTCGACGCACGTTCCCATTCACATCCAGAGCCATCTAAAAATCAGAACATATTATATTGTATTTAATACCTCGTGTACTTTCTTCATCCTCCTGCCTGATTGATATATACGTGTTTCATGGAGACTGGTACAACTCCCGTAATAATTTCGCTATTTTTCTCTCCCTCTCTCTCTGTCTTTATAGCATCAGTTCAACATTGCATGTTTTTTCGTCTTTGGTTGTTGCTAGGGAAAGCAGAAGTTAATATATGTATATCTCCCCACGTTCATTCGTTTGAATGCGCCCTTAACTTGTAAATACCAGATAAAAGAGAAGAATTTGAAAGGAATGACATTTGACATTTACCCTTATATGTACATGCATACCTATATATGCGCGTGTTAGTAGTCAATGCAATAACAAAATCAAACGAAGTCCACGTGAAATGAAATACTTGTACTTATCCACTTAATGTGCTGAATCTTTGGACTCTCAAACCACATTTGTAACAAAAATACTGAAAATCAAAGTGGAAAGCCTAACAAAAACTAATATAAATGCCAACATTAACACACATTTCCTCTCTTAATGGCGACCTAGACCACAAATGAGCTAGCCTGGAAGAATTATTAGAGAGTCACTCGCGATTAGCTATGTATGTAAAATGACAACCAGCGTTTCAGGATCATGATGAGGATGATGTACACATCCACCCATGAATGAATAATGGAAACATGAAATGATATTTATTAATATCGGAGGAGTTAGAAAAACACCATAAAGAAAAGTTATTATATGTATCAAAGGCAGCACATTTTAACCAAACTGATAACAAATAACAACCAAACAGAGCAACTTTGTGGTTTATTTTTAAGGTCACGTTTTTATATCAAAGCTTGACTTACTGTGAAATCTAATACTGATTGCGTAAATGAAAGTTCCTCTTTTCTTATGCAAACGAAACTACTAACCTCATTTTATTTATTATCAGTAATGACCTCATTTTTATTTCAATCTTTAAACTGGATATACCGCTTACCGTTAATCTTATTTGATCTATGCAGGATATCTACCATTGCACAATGACTCCCGGTGAAATCGAAAATACATTGCAGCAGTTTTTATTTAAAAAACGGGTGAAACCACGAGAAATTAATAAAAGTATGTTATGATTTATAGCAACACACGAATGCATGGTTATGATGGAGAATACTCTGGAATGCAACTTGTTATGTATGTATTCATACTTTTTTTCTTTTTAAACGAGCATTTTTATGACTTTCCAGAACCACATTATGTATTTCATGACAACAGCAGTGAAACAAATGCACAGGGTGACCCTCAAATTTTTACGAGCGAGGTGTGTTATTGTTCACATATCCCTAGTGCATAATATGTACGGTACTGATATGTGTTTATGACGACAATAAAACGCTCAAAGCTTGGAACTGCACCTGCATACCGGCTTATTTTTCAAGTTAGACTATATATTCAATATTTTTATAGGATCAGTTTTAAAAAGGCATGTAAGGCACAGTTTAGACGACGGATGTACAAAAATAGAAGTATAAACGCTCTTAGACAGACTATCTACCCTCCAGTCGATCTATTCTTGCGACTACGACTATTTCTCCCGAGTTATATGACATTATACCTTGTCGATGTGCAAATCTCGAAAGGTGACGCTGAAACACCACAAAACTATATAAAAATGCTTTTCCAAACCAACTGGTACTAAAGAATATGTATGTTACTTTTTTATTAGAACTTCCACCACCACCACTTCTGTCTACTGGGGCTGCTGACAACAGCAGCAGCCCCAACTCCGCACCGTGTGGGACACAACCTCAAAAGAACAAGAACATTTTAAGTCTGCATGGCTCTATTCGTTCATCCATCCGTTTTTCTACAGCCATTGCACATCGTACACCAGAAACCATTAACCAACTCTCCCCGTGAAGGTCAACATTGTAATTGTAAAATAATGGTATAAGTAGTAACGAGTAACTGATGCACCGGAATCCAAGGCAATTATGCTGAACTAAAGGTGCTCTCAACAAATGAGCTAATTTATAAGCCATTTTAACTTTTTGTTTGTAGCTCTATTGAGAGACAACAGCGTGTCGACTATTGTCGATGTTCATGTCTCCTACATACATAACTCGTAGTAATACCTCATGGGAAGCCCACGAGCACTTATGTTGCTAAGACGATATGAATAGGGAGGGGTGATGGATAAATGGTGGTGGTGAGTTGAATTATGCTCTTCTAAATATCCTTCATTTTACCAGAGTCCTGTTTTTGTTCTGATGACAGAGAACGACAGAGACAGCATTTTAAACTTTGAAAATGAGCTTTTTACTGCATGCAAGAAATGTGCAACGAGAAAACCTTATTATTTTTTATGCGGTACTAAAATTTTATCCAGAGTCCGGAACGCCAAGAGCAAAAATTTTTAAGCACACCGAAGATGCTGCAAACATTAACGACCAAATAAATCAATTCGCTTCGGTTACATATTGCACTGACGATGGAGCTAGTAAAAATGGTGTGAAAGAAAAAGTGATGATGCTGTCGTTCTGCCCCCTTTTTTCTCCTGCTTCTCACATGTTTAAAAAGTCATATTTGCATCTGCAGAAGTTGAGGGTTGTAAAACGGCGATAAATATCTGCAACATGCATTATTTATTTTACATCCACTTACATTCACAATAGTTTAAGTCGTCAAAGCCCAAAAAAATATTAAACGCAACGACCGTGTACGCAAAGATATGTAATATGGAAATAACTAAAACGATAATGAAACCTCCCTGTGAAAATTCGCTTTTTTTTTTTAAAAAAAAAAAAAAAAGTACCATGACTCATGTCTGACAAAAAAAGATCGTTTTTCACCATTGGTTATTCTTTTAAAAAAATTTTAATAAGAGATCGCAAGAGTAGAAGAAAGTAATGTGTAGAGTAGTAGTAAAAAAAATTTCATCTTAGCAGAGAGACCCATCACACCATGAGCTCCATTTTGAATCTCCACTTTACATTTGAGCAGAGCCTTGTCCATCAAGGAGGAGGGTTTTATGTGAACAAACTCGTAAAAATCGTGCCTTAGCCTCGAAAAGTGCATTCGCACTTCTTTCTGTCGCTTAGGGTTGATGATGATGATGGTGTACTATGTAGGGATGTGCATATATATACATCTGTATATGTATATATATATATATCATTCGTATATGCTCTATGTTGAATAGTGAGTGAAGCCTCAATTGTGTAAAAAATGTACCTGCCTGGCTTCATCATTCTTCATGGGTTCCTTCACTTTTTTGTTGGCATTTATTTTATCTTTTCATGCACGGAAGATGCAAACACTGCAGTGAAATCTGCAAAATGCAAATGTATTATTTCTTGTTAGTTGTACGTGCTAACTTGGGATGGCAGATTCAACACTCAAAAAAGCCAATTATGTTGGTACAATGTGTACCTAAACGTGGAGGTATGCTGTTTTTTAAATAATACATGTATATTGGAACTCAGGGAAATTCATGCTGGCACGATCATTTCATTTAAGGCTAGATATTAAAAAATAATTCAAAAATAGGGTTTTTTTGAGAAATTTTGTAGTAATGAGGTTCCTACCTTTACAGGTTAATAGTATCCCAGGAAAGTTAAACGAAAGGGAAAATAATAGCCGGGCAGGAGAATAAGCTCTCTCGTCTAACTGCAAGGTAGGTAGGTAAACCGTCCTTAACACAAACAGAGCGATACGGATGGATGGAACCAAAGATGGAGAGGTGACGACGAGATGAATTCGGTCAGTGCTTCCACATATCCGTCTTGTTGAAATGTACAGAAGGAATATACAGATTACATTACGACGTGCCTATTTACACCACGAAAATGATAACTGCACGCACAGCGAGAAAGAGCCCAAGTGGAAGTAAAACGTATCCTGGCAAATTGTCAACTGAGGCTCTTAGATGTGGGAACCTATCTTAAGATTTGCTGTCCAAGTGGAATCACCAATAAATTCCATGTTTATTCCGAAATCAATTGGCAATTACGACAAACACTTGTGACTTGGTGGTACCATCATCCTACTTACAAGGAGCTGTGTAATATATTATGTACAATGTTGATTCCAAAGGTTACGTGGTCACATCCTTTGACAAACCTGACTCTCTCCTCTCCACTACCAACTACACACAACCAAATACCATTACTACTACTGTTGGAGCTGCTAGCTAGGGCCTATCTACACAGATAAGAAACGGAGGAGGACGATAAAGATGGCATTGGAAAGAAAGAGACACGTTGTTGTATCACAGAAAAAATGTTCGTAAATAAAATCGTCGTCACAAGTGTAAGGAGAGGGTGCACACTACAGTGCAGCGATAGTATAAAAGGGGTAATTTTTATATTAAATCAGTTACAGCTTCCTACGACGACAGGCAATCGAAGGAATGATAATACACACATAACTAACTCCTCTCTCTGTCTCTCTCCTAGGTACACAGGTACGCTTGAACTTGCTCTTCTGCCACCGCCACCACCACCACTACTACTGCTCACTTTAGTCTCATCCAATAATCGCCAAACAAATCACTCAAACAAAACTATCAACTAAATTCCAGCAGCCGCAGCTGCTGCTGCCTCTGATCGTCGTCGACGTGCAGGCGAAGGAGATGAGATGATGAAGAGGGACGACGACTAAAAAAATCATGAACCAAAAATCCTTTAAAAAAGAAAATGATGGATTCACAGTCATTCGCAGTAGTAGTGGTGGTAGTCAATAGCAGCAGCAGAAGAAGAAGAAGAAGCAGCAGTCGCAGCAGAGATACAAACTACGACCATCGACCAACATGGGTCGATGCAACACACAACGTAAAAAAGAACTCTTGCTCTCTCTCTCTCTCCTCTCTCTCTCTCTCTTTTGTATCTGTAAATCTGTATGTACTGCTGCAGAACAACTGGCAAAGGAATAAAAAAGATTCTTCACCTTCAACATGCAACGTACATTGATCCAGTGACGTTGTTGCCCGGTGATGCTCTATAAAACCGTAGTGAAGGAGGCGAGGCATATGGTGATGAGGCAGACTCACATTGTATATAGCCAGCAGAAGAAAAAAACAAGATTGCGCTTTGGAAGTCAGAAATTTATACTAGTCCTACAATAAACTTGTTCTACAGCTTATCGTTTATGTATGCTCATGCCCTCCCGTCCCGTCGTTGCGTTGTTGTCGTCGACCGTGTGTGTGTGTATGTGTATATTGTGATATTTGGTTTTGGTAAAAGATGGGATGCAGTAGTAGGAAAGTAGGAGTACTTCTCTCTCTAGTACGTGATAGTTTATCGTCTACGCTGCTGCGTTCCTTTCTTCTAATATTGTAACCGCGTACAACGTCGTCCTCGTCCTTTTCCTTCCTCCACTACTATGTTGCTGCAGAGAGCAGGCAGTGAAAGAAAAAGGGAATGAATTGGTGTAATCACAATCAGGATCTTACATTGACTGACATACCAAAAAACCTACATCTATCTCGAATGTTAGCAAAGGGGAAGAAGAGGAAAGGAAAAAAAGACGTTATTGCAGTGCCTCTTACATTCGGACAAGTTGGACTCTAGATTGGGATTCGAGTTATCTTCATTTTCGTTTAGCGTTTAGGAGCAAAAGGGGTTAACTCCAAGGCAGTACGAACAAGAAGTAGATGGATTTATCCGACGACTATGATGATGATGATGATGATGATGCCAGTTAAGAAGAAAGGGTTGCGCTGCTGCTGCTGCGTGGAATCGAAAAACCCGAGTGTGCAGCAACACCAGTTCGTAATGTCGAAATTCCAGTAATTCGTATTACTAGGCTGGCTAGCTCGGTAGCTATCACTTGATTCTTGTTGCTAGACAAAATAACGACAACATGTGTGTATTTACATTTACCTATCATGGGCGCCCATTGTCTACCTTACACGTTTGCTGACGAGGAGGGTTCAAGGTCGAAACATTGTAGAACCGAATGCCGAATGTATTTGTATGTACAAATTATACTTTGTGCAATTTAAATTCTGAACCCCCGACCCCTCCAAAAACTTTTGTACGATACATGTACTTACGTACGTTACTTTTACTTGTTGACCCCAAGAGTATATAGAAGTATAAAGGCACGGTCACTAGGAGCTGAGAACGATTTTGGATTCCAGATGATGAATTCGTAGTTTTGTTCTTAGTTAACTACGATCATCAGTTCATTCTGCCAATGCCTTCGTATTTGTAATGTATTATGTTATGCTTCAGGGCTACGTCATCAACTACCATCTGTGGAGGATTGGCGAGGAGCTGTAGTGGTGCTGACTGCAGGTAATAATAATAATAATAATAATAATAAATAATAATCAAAAATAATAATAATGCAAGTACGAGTTCATCGACAAACGGTTGATTGAGACGGATGACACAATCATTAATGCTTGTTATTTAAAATGCTTGCAGTTTCGCTGACAGCTGATTAACTGTTCAAAGTTGTCATCCGTCTCACCTAACCGTTTGTCGATGAACTCCTATTAATGAGAGTTCATGCCATTTTCAGGAATGGTCGTCGGGGTCGGCCAAACCCTATTCAGGCCAGCAGGCCCGCTGGGCTACGGCATTCGCGCAGCCTAGTTGGCACTTGCGCCACATGGCGTACTGGCTTTGTTGCGGACAATGCGGAAGGAATGCGGGGAGAAGAGGATCCGGAGAGAGGTGATGCTGGTGGACGAGAACGGGAAGGAAGGGGTCGTGAGCGGGGAGCCGGTGGGAAGGCAGATGTTGGATGGAGACAGTGGGGGCGGGGAGTGGCCAACTGGGTATGGGACGGGATCCAACGACTATGCTTAGTCATCGCGGCTGGAGGAATCTTCGCGCTAGGTAGGGTTTTTTATTTAAAAAGTGTTGCGTTCGTGTTAGTGTCCCAAGCATGGAAATATGCAGGAAGTTCCTTTTTAAATAAAACCATTTTTAATCAGCTTGTTACACACATACTGTCGTGTGACAAGTTGTAAAGTGTTGTTCTACTATTCTGAACGCTAGAATAACACTTTTCGAACAACTTGTCACGCGACATTATGTGTGTAACAAGCTGATTAAAAATGGTTTTAAGTAAACGAAAATTTGATTCAGCTTTAAATTTGGTGGGAATGCTAGGAGTTAATTGATATGGTAGACAGACAAGTATATTCTCTAAGTACTCCTAGCATTCCCACCAAATTTAAAGCTGAATTAAAATATTAGTATTAGAAACTAATTGACGCTGTTTGTATTTTATTACAGCCTCTTCATTGGGTTCGCGTGTCCGACTTTCGGACAGTGGGCCCGATGGGGGGAGGTGGCTGGCATGGTGCTGGGAGTCTTCCTACGCCGCGCCTGGCAAGGGAATTGGATCCTGGAAGACCATCCACCCGCTGCCAATGACGAAGAAGAAGATGAAGAAGAATAATCCCGCCTTGTCCTTTTTTATATTTTTTTAAATAAAATAAACTTTTAGTAAAGCTGCAATGGTCGTCTTTCTAAATTTAAGGGGGAGAGATACAGAGATTTTTTATTATTTACACTAAACCTATAATTTCCGCCATGACAGCCAACAATGACAGGATTCGATCGGTAAATATATATAATGTAATCAACAAGTCAACAATACAAATACTGTCGTGCCATTGTTTATAAATAAAAGATCTTTTGTTTATTTAGTAGTTGTGTTGTTTTTTAAATATAGCCTCAGCAACGTAAACATTAGGCGGTGTTTCTCGCACGAGATCATGGTGGTTGGGGTATTGGCGCCACCCACCCTCCCGTACTAGAGCTTCACCATGAACCAATTCATACGCAAAGCTAAGGGTGTGCGGATTACGTTATGCTACCTCTAAATTGTGGTATTGTAGACATTTGACGAGATATAAAGGATAGAAGGTTAAAAAATAATGAAAAATTGGTATCCGTTGCAATGAATCGCTTCTACCGCGTTAGTAAATTTGCAAAAAATTAATATGACTTAGCATGACAACTGCGTGTCGGTGTGGTCAAATGCTGACTCCATGATTTTTGTACGTTTTCTTGGATGTTGCATTGTTGCAAAAGCGTCGTGATACTATTTTGCCACCGCTTCGCGGTGGCAAAATAGCATCTGGGGGTCCCTCAACGACCCTATGCTTGTTGCCATCGCTTTGCGATGGCAAAAAGCATCCTTTTTCGCCTTTTTGAAAAAATAATGCGCACAGGGTCGCACACCCCCTTGTGCATGTATGATTTTGAGGTTGTAATATGTTACCTGGTACTACGTACACCGGGTGGCAAATCGGGTTGCCATCGATGTTTGGATAACAGCTAATAAAAATGCATTCGAATTCATGTTTTTAAAATGTTTAATTCGGATCAAGATCAAACGAAAAAACTGGTTCATATCAAATAACATTGGTACCGGGCTGAAACTAAACTCAAGGAGTATTAATACCCATGGATACTTTGAAAGTATGTAGATGTGATTTTATAGATTTTGTAGATGATCAATATTTGAATTTCGATTGCACCTACTCATTGAATTTGATGTCATCACTAGTACCTTCATTGAATTAAAATTTATTAACTATGCTTTCTTTTAATCTACATTAAGCACAACAAAACTAACATCCTTTCATCTCTTGTTACATGACTGTGGGTCTGGGATACATTTGATGAAGTTTTTACTAGAACTCACTCGTATATCCTCCTCGTCAGTAGTAAGCTACAATGCTGATTGTTGATGTCAATATAAGGAAGCATAAGTGTTAGTTCCAAAACAGTACACATCATGCTTTCATGCTATTCTCGGGGTGAAATTTTGTATGAAGAAACAAAGTTGTCGTACATCCAGTGATGCAATGTTATACATCCATGGAGAATAATACACTACATCATGTCGAAATTTGGTCCTGAAATCACAGTCGTACTCTTGTATCGTTTCTACATATTTCGTAATGTATGTTTCATGTACTCCGTAATGATGATGATGTTGAATAAAGGAAGTTTGATCACCTACTGCATAACGAGTCAACGGAAATTTAATCTGAGCAAAAATTAATTATGTTTAGGTACTTACATTATTCTACACCATCGGCCGCAGGCGTAGCTATAGGGTGGTCAAATGCTATATATGCGTCAAATACACAAATGGTTATGTCTGCAAGTCTGCACAGTCCTTGGGACGAGAGTGAAAAGAAAAACAAATATAGAACCCAGGTACAGATATATAAAATGACTTTCTTCCTTAGAAATTCAATTATATTAAAATATTTGCCAAGTGGAGACGCATGGTACAAACGTAATCGCACACTGTTGGCTCGTTGATTTACGGACAATAAATATAGATGTGTGGTTGTTTGACTTTCGTTTTGATGATTCAAATCTATTCGGCTTTCCTCAGTTTTACAAGTAACTTTCGTTGATATAGGTGCAAGTGTACAACACTACAACATACGTAAATATTTATGCGCTTGCCAACGAACGAGAAATGGTTGATAAATGCATTCACTGGGAGAAACAATCGTTGATATGATGTATATTATATATGGATGTTCATACACATGCAAAATTGTCATTTTTGTGAACGTACGTACACTGCGGAGCAATATCTGGTACCATTGTTTGTGCGAGAGCCAGATCGAAGTAACCGATAAATTGGCCTCCTGACTGAAGCACATAATCAAACTGATTACAAAGAAACTAATGTTCTTGCAGATATATTGATTCGTGAATGTATAAAATTTTAATTTTTTCTCTTTCCTCAGCATAAGGTACGGATCTCCGTCTTCCTCAAGTCATTCGTGTGCCAATGTTATGAAACAAATGTTGTTAGCTGGCTTGCAGACATTTTGTAGCCCCAGAAATACCGATGAACCGAAAACTGCCGTAGGAGACCGGTACATTTTCATGGTTGGCAAGCAGGAATTTCATGTAATCTAGATTTCTAGCTTTCCTTTCCTTGCCTTTCTGAATTATAACGACGTTCCGACAGTTTCTCATAAAATTGTACTTTCTTCCTTTTCTATAAAATCACATGTGTGTGTGTGTGAAGTGTGATGATAACTATACTACGACACCGTTCTTCGGTTCGGAATATATTACACATATAAAACAAATGCTTTAATGTTGTAAGATATACACCGCAATTTTTGTTTTGTTTGTTTTCCTCTGGTCTCCATGCACCGTATGGTGCGGTACACAATAATGTATTGGCGACGTTTACGTTCTGAGTTCTCTGATGATGACCAAATGAGCTCTGTGTAGCACACAACAACCTTAAAAATTAGGTCACTGTACTTGTTTTGACTTCGCAATGTAAAGCTACAGTCACACATGGCCCGAAATTCATTAACAACTTATTTGAGAACAGAACCGAAATGAATTTTAAGTTGAAGCTGCAACAGTTGAATATGCTGATAAACTTTGCCAGATTTTACCCATGACCTATATCAATATGGGGGTATGTATGTTGTCTCATAATAACTCAACATTTATCACTCATTTCACAAGAATTCTTGCATGCTGTCAGTGTTCTGTATTTAAAGTGGCCCATTTTCCAACTTCACGAGAACACCCACATTTTAATCCTTACAGCTTTCAGGTAAGCATTTTTGTAGTTAGTAAATTTACGCATTGCATAACAAATAGTTTGCTGGAGGTGATAATGTGCGTTCATCCATGCTCAACATTTACACTAACAATAGTAGTGTGCGAAGCCGCGTTTGAGATTTGCTGTGCGGATTGTCCTGATTACTCATCGCATACTGCATTTTTATATTACTATCCACTTGCAAGTTGTATTGTAAGTGCGTCAATATCACTTCCGGACTTGTAAAATTGTAGTACGTTTTGGAGACTAGTGAAACCCTTTTGCATGCAACTACGCGAGTCCAGAATTCAGAAGTTTGGCTATTCCTATTTTCTTACAAATTTGATGATGCCATATAGTACTTTTAAAAAATAGTGAAATGTATACATTTTCTCAAAATCAGTTGTGCTTCGTTTGTGAATCAATGGAGATTGTGATAGATACATTATTTAAGAACAGTTTGAAATTGTCAAGTGGTAGAAATTTAGAACACCTTGTTGCAGTTTCAACACTTACTTTTTGTGAGTTTAATGTATGCATATCAGCGTGGTTACGGTAAATCCTCAAAATATCCTTCGGGGTCAACTTTACAATATTCTTATCTGCATAAACATTAAACATGGAGAATTTAGAGCGAATTTGCGTTAGTATTTTTATAGATTCAGCCGCTCGGAGTATTAGCTACTACGCTGATTGTGAAATTTAGATATAAGAAATAGCTCCCGTTTTTACTTCCACGTGGAGAACTAGTAATGCATCATTCTTTTATATGGTATAGATATTACTCATGTTTTATGTAAATCGAAGATTCATGTGTCAATAAATCCGTTCAAAATCAGAAATCTGGCATGCTTGCATTAGAAAAGCTTATACGTATGTACATGTAATAATTTAAGTCAGTTCTATTAAACTATAAAACGGCATGTTTTCGCTTTCACCTTTGCGTCCTTAAAATTTGTCTTTGACTAAGACGTAGCATTCGGTTGGCGACATATTATAATTTAAAATTTAATATTTAAATACATAATCAGTCGGCCTGACACAACTAAACAAAATTTAAATAAACTCATCTTACCTGGTCGTAAATATGCGACTACTTATACCATTGTTGCTATTACTGGTTAACCAAAACTGCCATGATTTCATCACCAAGGAGCACTTCAACATGTCAGATCTCCGTTACCTTTGCATAACACTAATTGCCATTAGTCATTGTAGCATAACTGTCAAAGCTGTGCGCTGCTACTGCACAAGATCTATTTATTGTCAGTAATAACACGCTTGGCAATTGTGCACCTTGGTGACGTATGTTTAATAAGCATTACAAACGTAGCCTTCTTTCTTACAACCAATCGTCAGAATTTCATATTGATGTAACACTACGCTGAAGCTGTATTCCAGTTTTATGACTGACTATTCATATCCTGACACCAGCGGAGATTACCGAAATAATATTTGGAATATTTGGATTAACTTCTCTCACAAGCGCGCAAAAACGCAATTTCCCATTAAAACAGATAAACTTCGATAATGATCAGTTACATATATATGACACGACGTTATACGCTTTGGAATGTAATTTTATAAGATATATGATCGTTTCAATTATTTTATCAAGGCATATGACATCTTCAAAACATTGCACAGATAAGAATAAAATGCACTACGATTTCTTTTAAGAAAGTGTGCTGCATCATTGAAAGTTGAGCCAATCAAAACCACTAGAATTTTAATTTATGCACTAACAAGTTTATAATTGATAAATCAAATCACAACCATAATACCATGATTGCATTGACACGTAAATTCGTAGCGAACCGCTGATTGGTGAAAACAATGTACCATGCCTGTTGAAGTAATTTATCATTATCACTTTATTAGTTGCTCACCAACTCATACATACGTATATACAACAAGATAAAAGTCTAATGCGAGTGCAGTGTACTGACTTGTAATAACTGACCATATTTCAAGCAAACATTTACAAATATTCATTGGATATTGTAGATACATATATAATTAAATGTTGCATGTTGCAACCAGTCAACAGACAACATTTACCGCATCTTGCATTTTCATATGAAAAGGGGACTCGACTGCACCTAATATCAATATCTAACTAGTGCAGACGCATAGGTAATCTCAATCTGTGATTGAAAACAGTAACTTACCTATTTATGAAACGGGTTCCTCTATACGTGTGTCACTATGTCTTTCGATGTTGCTCAAGAAGATGCTGAGGTTGAACGAACAACACGTTGTAATTTATCCTTTTACATTTTATACGTACAAAAGTGTTTCTTTCTTTCTTTTTTTTTTTTTAAAAAATGTGATGCAACGCGGTGCAAATTCTCTTCATCTTGTTATGTAAAATATCGCTTGCACACATATCGAATTAACTAAATTTTACGTTATCATCATGGTATCGTAGAAGGTGGTAGGGTTACCTATTATATATCGGTACAAATATTGATTCCAGCAGTGTAATATATGTAAATTAAAACGCTGCATCAAGTCTTAAGGAAGCATTTGTCAGTATTTTAAATTTAAATTCTGTTGCTGAAAATTATCATGAATATATAATACTGATGTTATTGTGAAAATCTATGGCTCGATGAACACTTATTCTTAGGGCAGCAGTATTTATATTTTTTATGTTTCATCTTAAAAGTGTTCACGTTCCTCTTCAAATAAAAAATGCAACGCCACTTACTACCATCATATATCAGTATGTAGGTAGGTAATATATTTATGTATATATAGTTTTAGTCAGCTTGTATATAGAGTCTGGTATATATCCTCATACAACTGGTCGGCTGATTACGACAAAACAAAGTTGTACTCCGGGGCAAACTGGTCGTAAATAAACTAGGGAAATTGAAAAATAATAAAAAAAAAGTTTGGTAAAAAAGAAAAAGTGAAACAGGACTAATAGGTAACATAGTGAACGCTCAGACCTCCTTGTACCGTACGTGTACCCAGACTTTTCCTTTTATACAACTTGCACATAATATATGTGCTTAAATACCAAGCTCTTAAAAAGCCCTCACAGAAAGTCAGGACATATGTGTGTTGTAACGAAATTTCAAGAAGCTTGTCAATTCATGAATGCCTTTTCACGTTAGTAATTAACAAGTTCTGATATTACGTATTAATAAACAGCTTAATAGTTTCTTTGTTTCAACATGGGACAAGTTCTTTCAAGCTAAAACATTAATTCTCCCATTAAACTACTTTCTCCTGAACCAACAACCAACTGAAAGAAATGAAATTTCAAAAGAATGAAATGCTCAACTGTTATTGTAACCACGACAAAAGCAGGGGTCAGAAACCTTCCAAGCGTTCCCGGAACCAAGTTAAATTTTCGACGCGTACCCCGAAATATTACAGGGGGAATTTCGTTAAAATCCCCAAATTCTGACGTTTTGAGACCCAAATTTATTGGTGTACCCCAAAATTAAGCCATTTTTGGGCCCGTTCCCGGAACGGGGATACCAGGATACGGAAGGTTTCGGACCCCTGGACAAACGCGACAAGACATACTATATACGTGAGAAAAAAATACGTTGTTGACCAGCCAGAGTATTACAGATTGTCGCTCTGGAGCGCCTTGTGCCTCACTATTTTTTTTATTAATTGCTTGCAAGTTGCAACTATATAAAAACGGAAATTTAAGAAAGGATTAATTTCATTATACTTGCTAGAATTACAAGCATAAAACTACTCATTTCACTTTCCGAACCTCTAAAAGTGTAGTAACAGTTCGATCTACATTAAAGCTGTTAGTGAATAAGTCTATAAAATGCTTACAATAAATCTCGGAGTTCGCAGCCTTCTTCGATTTTGATAATGTTACTGTTACGATATATCGACGTGACATTGAAAAAGAGAAATCGCAATTGTATACTAAACAAATGCAATACAAACACTTGATTTATTGTTTTCATTTCATCATTACCTAGAAAGGTAGTTTTGCCCATCGGATCAGTCGCTTTTGTCGAGGCAACAAAAATGTCATGTGTACCTAATTACTAATTAGAGACGGGACGGGGCTGACGGGGGGCGGGATTTATTTATATCAGGAAATAATGAAAATTCATTTAGCCCCATTAGTTGTAAGTTGGGAGGTGGAACGCTACACTGATTAATTGTTTATCAATGTTACTCAAAGGCCATACATATTTTACTTCTACCATGGAGTTGTAATGAATATTTGCTCGACTTGGAAATTGAAATCTAAAAATTGCATGACGTCAAGCATGAAAAACGACATGGAGTTTGTAACTTCGAACATAAAAAACTACTGATACCTATTTATAGGATACGGATACCTAAGATACAATCTTATTCATTAAACTATCAAATATGAAAGGAGCAATTTTAAGCAACCAAATAAATATTTGTGTTACAGTTTTATCTAAGGTACCGTAGTAAACTGGTTACTGATACAAATGTGTGTCCCTGTCCAAATATTTAGCAAATTAATTCATTACAGCGTAGCAACGAGATTACGAGAAGAATCGGACCCCAGTCGAAAAAATACATGTTACCATGCAATGCAACATACTCTTCACATGCATGACAGTACCTCACAGGATCATCAATACGATTTTATATCCAACCTTTATCGTCCTCGTGTTGTAGGAACAAATTTACAATGGAAACCTCATCTCTTAGGTGGTTATCTATAGAAGATGTGTACCTGCTGCGTGTAGCCACCGGAAGTGCTACAAATTGAAGGTCATTTTTCTTCTTTTTATCGACCACTCATCAAGATTCGTGCATTGTTGCACTTGTACATGAGTTACATACGTATACCATGTTTGGTGTCAATATGATCATGGGTGCCAAAGGAGTCACAGTTAAAATTTCGTGTCTCTATGTACACTACGCAACTTGGGATAATCCATATACATAATACATACACATGGTAGATTGGTAGTAAGTAAAATTTAAATGTCACATCACACTTACGTGCGGGGCAAGCTGAGAAATTACCATTTTTGTTGATTTTGCAAAAAAAACAATGTGTGTGGTAAGGAATAGGTGCTACGTATTTGCTTTGCACAACGCAATTTTTACTTTATTAAACACACATAACCTATTGAAATTATAGGGAAGTCAGTCTTGTTTGTATCGTCATCGACTACGTCACTTTATATTATAATCCATGAGTAGTGTTCCCACTCGGTGCTAACCTTCAAACTCTGTGTGTGAAACGTATCATTACATCCAGTGTATTGCATTATAATCATTTTGCAAATATGCAGAATCTTAATAACCCAACTTAAATTCTCACGAAGTATGGAGGGATTACTTTTGTAATATCTGGATGCCATCTTTATTTATTACCTGACTTGCATTAGTAAGGCTGGCTACCACAGCTTCACATGTGACCGGTTAGTTCAACAGTATTAAACTTCAAACAAAAGGACAGACAGCTTGGCTTTACTACTGTGGATTCGGTCGTTGGATAAAGATGATACGCTCATAAAGTCAAGTGTATAGCAAACATTGAATACGAAATATGCCTTTTTTCCTCATCTTCATAATTGCAGATCCTAAGTCGACACAATGCAAAACAACGCAATAAAGCTAAAAGCTCCGCTCCATTATGCTGATTTTGATTTTGCTTCCTAAACGTATCAGCAAACGTAGTTCCAAATACTCAAGTTTGCTATGATTTATTTTTAATACGTCACGAATATCTTCCAACTTTAGACCGACCAGCCGTCCATAGTAGGAACAGTCCTTTATTAAGTACTGCGTTAATGCATATAGCTGCACTACGATTACGGAAGGCCAGCAATTATTAAAAGCGATGCAGATGTTTGATGATTCTACGATTCTTTTTGATCCTACATACCGCCATTAAAACAAATGAAGGCATACAACTATTTATTTGCGTTGGTTCCCAACCTATCGGGATTGTCAGACTTTGCATTTGATTCGTTGTTTGAAGAGCAATGTACCGTGTCTCCCATGGATTGGAAGATTCGCTTGATTCAGGTGGAGTGCATGTTGACATTTCCAACTCAATCGTCAAATTGTCACTTCCTTTGTGATGCATATTGCATGACTTCAAAATGTGGGAGTAAGACCGGATTGTAATAAAGCTAGACAATTTGATTATTTCCTTAAAAAAGTAAATATCCCGAGTTAATAGCGGTAGATTCCTTTAAAGTTAATTCTAATTAATACATTTTTGTCCGTTATTCGAGGTCAGAATACTGGTCAGCCTATGTTTATATCCTGCTACGTGTTCCTTTAGGAAGCACAATTTATGTTTAAGGAAACAGTAGTGTAAAAGTGTAAAACTATAATCAATGGAATCTTCTGCTTTGTTCACTTACTATCTGTATATTTTGTGTCTTTCTCTCACACTTTAATAATAATATTTTGAGTTGTATATGAGCGTGTATGCATGTACTATGTACTTTATAAATAAAATATCGCATTATGTTCAATACAAATACGAATATTGGAGCGGCAATAATCAACAATAGTAAAAGTATCATACACACATAACGTCATATAAGCTGGTTATAAATACTCAATTCACTGACCTGCAATTTCTGTATTGTCGATTCACTGTTACTTTTTGGTGGTCGATAGTTGTCCCATTTTGCATTTGTGTACTGTCTGTCTATACACTGTTTCAGCTCCACAAAATTGTGTACTTCGTTCGTTTATATGTACAAAAATGACAATCTCGGATGTGGAAAGTAATGGAAACGGAAATTATAAAGATAATATAATGTAGAAATTAGATTCAAAGGCGTCAGGGTTTCAAATCAGGATTACAGGGTCAAATAATAATAAGCCTTAAAGTATAAAAACAGAGGTGACGAAGTAGATTATTATCAACAATCAATCTATAAGCCTTTTTCGCCCTACATGTCTAAGTATTCAAAGCAACGATTAAAATTTGACCTTATGACACCATGGCTTAAGTTTTAAATAACTACGGGAGATGGGATAAATTTCAGGAATATGTAATTTACAAAATTCTCATTGCTACAAGATTTACAATACATTTTTTTTCAATTTCAATTTCCGGTTACATAAAACAGCGTGTGCTTGAAATATGCAAGTATCAATAAAGTAATTGCATATTAGTTATCCAAAATTGTCAGGTAATTACACCTAATGCGTTAATGAACGGAGGGAGACATTGATACACTGGCTATATACCAACAAAGTTGTGAACTTTCAAATTTCGACTTGTTCATTAATTATTCTAAAATTAATGGAGATTCTCTGTCTCTATTCGCTTCTAGCATGGACCTATGCATGGTTGGTTGGTATCAAGCAGTCGGAAAACTTTGAACTTTAAACTTTGAAGACCTTCTTCTCCAAGATGTACTAGGCTACTATTGCGCGGGCACACATACTCTATGCCTTATGTTTTACGCGTATAACAATTACATTCTTGAAGGGCGATGCCGTATTCAAAGATTGTATATATCGTAGGCTAGCATTAATATAGCGTGTAACTTACACGGTGTATGAATAAATGAGGGTATGTGTGAGGGATTCTTTTGAACCCTGAATTTAAGGGATTCGTAGAAATATACGATGTAAGCATACACAGCGAAAACCATGTTGATTTCCTTTACCACGCCAACTTTACCAAAGTATGCTAGTAAAAGTTGAAATTTCCCTTCGTAAAGTAATCATGCGAAACTTTAAAATGTCAATAATTTGCGACTAATTTCCAGCCAATTGCAAAATTTGGGATATCAAAACACATTTTTCAGACTTTTTGCAATCATCCATAATATAAACGGCTTACACTAATTTCATAGGTTTACTGCTATTTCCCTTGCTTTTATATTAAGTCTTAATTGATATTTCACTCGTTTAAGCTTTATTGTTTCACCTAGCCCTTAAGCTGAATGATTCACATACACTAATTTGTTAATCCCCCGCCTCGTCCTTCTAATTGTAAATATTTCGTTAATTCAGCTTCACTCGTCGACAAACTCCGTAGTTATGTTATACGCATTTGCTATATTTCATTTAAATTGCAACACAAAAGAACAATTACCGAAGAAAAGTTATCGAAATTCAAATACTTTAGGAACACTAAATCCAAGCAACTGTATTTATCATAGCAGCATATCTTTGGGGATATATTTACGATTTCTATTTACACTTAAATCTTTGACCTAAGTTGCATACATCTTAAATATGCTGGCATGCATTTCTGACAGTGCATTACTGTTTTAGTTTTACCCCTGAGGATACTCTGGCGACTGTCGAAAATTTCGAGTATTTCGAGTCGAAATAAATAAAATGCAGTCATATGCTCTTACGAAACAAATATTCTCTTCTCAAATTTGGGGTAAGCGTAGATTGTATTATGTGTTCAACATTTTAAAAGGATAGAAACTATTGATTTAAAATTTTAACCCGCCTATAAATATAAACTCCCATTATCCCAAATTTGAAATTACGACCGGGCTATAAATGCCAGAAATGCGGTAGTCGCATGTAAGCACATAACCAAATCGCAAAATCTAAAGTGCATAGTGCATTATACAAGAACGATAATAGCTTACGCTACTTTAGCATTATCAGTTCTATCCTCTTCTACAACGATCACTAGCGTAGTTTTTTCTTATCGCTACGCTGCAAGTCGTTTTATGCCCTGCAAAAAAACCATGTATACGTACATACAAACATTCTTCATGCTTCGATTTGTCTGCCCGCGTGCCATACTATGAATGGTTTTTCACATTTGTAAGAATACAACTCATACATATGAATAAAAGCACACTACATACTAAACCAACAAGAGATTTATTCTGTTGGATAGAGATTCGACGAATAAAATACAGACGAAGGCATATATATATATCTGCTGCTGAAGAGACGTACACTACTGGCATAACATTATGAGTACATTATTATCATTATTAAATACCCCGGATTCAGAACAGCAACAACAACGGTAGGAGTAGAGCCAGCAGCAGAAGAGATGAAGTTAAAGGATTATTATTAATAAAAATAAAGACTGCAAGGGAGAACACCACACAGCGACTATCATCGTCATATAATAATGTTTAATATATAATAATGCAATAATATGTATGCATGTATAAATCTATAAAAAGACCTAGATACTCGTGTCAGTCTTCGTTGTGTCTTTCTGGTACGTACAAGAAGAGTACATTGACAATATGCATTAATAATAAAAATCACATCTTTTGCTCCTCACATATTTACATTTACTTGCATTCACCTCTCAAAAAACCAGCATCACATAAGCACAGCACCACAGAGACCACACTACTCACTTTTTCATTAGTAGACCAAAAAGTATATACACACAGCGAACTAGCAAGAGAGAGAGAGAGAGGAGAGAGAGAGAGAAGACAAATACATTTTTACATTTTACCAACCAACTACTACTAATCCATGATGATGATGATTATCATCATCAGCACAGCAGCAATACTTACTGGCGAGGTACAATAATAATAGTAAGAGTAAGAATAATACTTTTAACAATTACCATAATAATCATACATTCTCGTTAAAATGACGATAGGGACACGACTAGACGAGATGAATGTGTGAAACAACAACATGCGTTCTTCCCTCTCTCTTGCTATTATTACGGGACGATATATATGTGCTGCTCGTATGGTCATCTTGTAAGAAAATGACTGAGTGACCTAATCATAAAATAAAAATAATAATAGAGAGAAGATACATTGTTGTTGTTAAAAACCCCTTCAGTATCATCCAACACTGTTGTGTGAGTGTGTGTGTGTGTGTGTGTTTTTTTGTGCACTGTGCACATCGTCCTCTGACCATGTTATTGTT
>JAHZNE010002273.1:0-15029 GCA_027744055.1 Callyntrura sp. NNG-2020
ACGAAATTTATAGAAGTTTGCTACTTACTTTTGATCCAGTTATATATAACCTCGTTTTTGTTTTCCTTTGTAGATTGACACTGGTTGAGTCCCTGTGTTTTTAGATTTTCTACGATCAGTAGATTACACCGAATTCTTATACTTGTTGTGCGTTGGCCACCGCAGCTAGTAAGATACACGGACTCAGTGTGAATTGTTCCACCCCAGCCCTGAATAACGAAGTGAAGAAGGGAACTGCAAAGCCAACGGAAGTTTCCGTTAGTTGGGACTTAGGAACAATGCAGACAATAAAATGTGTGGTGGTGGGTGATGGAGCGGTGGGGAAGACGTGTCTCCTCATCTCGTATACGACAAATAAATTCCCTTCAGAGTATGTTCCCACCGTCTTTGATAACTATGCCGTCACCGTGATGATTGGAGGGGAACCCTATACTTTAGGACTGTTTGACACAGCCGGTAAAACAACAATTTTGAAATTTTTGCTGTCATAAATTTGAATAAAAATTCTAAATTGGCTACAATAATTTATGTCGCTATTTATCTATACAGGTCAGGAGGATTATGACAGGTTAAGACCCCTTAGTTATCCTCAAACCGATGTGTTTCTCGTATGTTTCTCTGTAGTTTCCCCTTCGTCATTTGAAAATGTTAAAGAAAAGGTCACTGCCACAAATTTTTAACAATATAATTAATCATTTACACGTTCGCTTGTTTTGAACTGCTATAATAAATAATTGTTTTTTATTGTAGTGGGTTCCGGAAATCACGCATCATTGCCAGAAAACGCCATTCCTTTTGGTTGGAACTCAAATTGACCTTCGTGACGATGCAGGAACCATTGAAAAATTAGCAAAGAATAAACAAAAGCCCATTACGATGGAACAGGGAGAAAAATTAGCAAAAGAATTAAAAGCAGTAAAATATGTCGAGTGCTCAGCGTTAACGCAGGTAAGTTATACATAACCAAACCAATCTAAAGATACATTTTTCTAACATTGCTAATTACATTATACGATAACGCTCTTTTGCATTTGTCTCAACAGAAAGGTCTAAAGAACGTCTTTGACGAAGCAATTCTAGCTGCCTTGGAACCACCCGAACCCTCCAAAAAGAGGAAGTGTGCAATTCTTTAAGAGACAGTGTCGCTTTTTAACTGTAACTACATCTTTTTATGCAAAATATGAAAGCATTATAATGTTAATAATACATACGATTCTTGTAACAATAAGCCATGGCCAATAATAATATAATTCACAATTTCTGCGCTAATGATACTGTTACTAGATTAAGTAGTAATATCATAATTAACTACACTATTATATTATATCTATTTTTCTCCTGCTTTGTTTTACTACATTTTATAAATTCCAAAATGAACAAAGGCAAAGATAAACGTAATGTGTACTAACGAAAGAAATCATTCAAGATTCAGGGAGTCTTTAATGTGGTTTTCGCTATTTAACATTATTAAATAATAATTATTATTATTTATTAAATATATTGATGTTTTCGAAAGTTTTGTTGTTTTAATAGTGTTAGAGATGGGTAAAATTATTTTAGACCGACGCAAAGGATTTTAAAATGTATATTAGTCTGATCATGGTCATGTCGAGATAATATGTATGTGTGTGCGACCAAGGACGAAAAAAGAGAGCTACAAAATGAAATAAAGTTTATATGTAATGTATTGGTTAACGAAGAAAAAATGTAATTGTCCGTTTGACTACAGGGCTTTTGCGTATGGTACTATATTGATGATGATGACACTTTTTCAAATGTAAAAATTCTGCTGTGTAATTTATAATCTTTGTGCTAACTGTTTGGCATTTGGTTCCACTCCATATCTCTTTGAGGAATAGCATAGTGTAATTGCGTACTCTAAAGACTAAAGATATGGGATCCTTTCCTTATTCCTTTCCATTTCCAATCTTTGGAGATACTTCTACTAATGGTATTTGTGTAGTTAAACGGATTGAGTTGAATTATATGCAACTGTTATATTTACGTATATTCCCTATGTATATCATTAACTTGTACACAGTTTTTAAGATAATTATTATTTAAATGCGTCTGTCTGCGTTATCACAGGCGGGCGTAGTGAAATGCCATGTTTTACAATACAATATATATTATTGTGTATACATCTTAGATAACCTACCTATTTACCTAATATAAACAATAAACAAGCCAGCCATACATTTTAATTGTAACTCTTGAAGAAGGAAGGAGGAAGGATCAATAAAATATAAACATGTAACCTTAAATAAGATTTCTCATTGGTTAAAACACGCTATAAAATGCTAAAAATGTTATTTTAAATTGCTGTAATGCGACGGTTTATATTTATAACGTCATGAAAAAAGTTATTTTTCGCCTGCCCGAATTCGTTGGCCTATTTAGTTAAGCATCATCAGCAATGGTACTTGTGTACTATGACATGTGTAGTTTATGTAGGCTTGTTTCAATCATTGTGTATTACAAAAATGCCTTCAAGTTGTATCCTTGTAATGGGGAAGTAAACTGATAATTGCTAGTGTTAATGTTAGAGTATTATTAGATAATAAAAGCTATCTTAGCCGTTTCCTAATTTTCTTACGACGCTTAAAGTGTACTGATCTCAGCATAATTTCATATTTTAAATACTAATACTGACTGCATATGGTGACATATGGGCCCTAACGATGCATAGAAAATGCTTTCAAGATGCAAATGTTTAATCGATCATCATAAAGAAATGATTTTATTGCATAATAATATCATAAATCATAAGTGGTAGGTACATCATCATCATCATCATGTAATAACTCCAGGGAAATGTTTTGTGGAATTGATCCCGATTTTAATTTATTCTTTAACTTGTTCATACAACGATAATAATAATAATTTGAAATTCAAAACATAAGAAAAAAGCCGTATAATAAATCTTATACGTAGAAGGTTAGAATCTGCTCTCTCGTTGTCACCACCAAACCACATCACACCTTTCTCATTCCAATTATTATTATTATTATTAGCAAATTTAATAAGTCGATCCTTTAATATTATTGCTGTCAATTCGGATCAGTTAGCCTTCTCAAGAGCAGTATTATTTTTGATGGCAATAACACATTCCTCCCCGCAGGATTTCAACACAGTGCACAAAATTTCACGTCCATTGTCGTACTCAGTTTTGAGCTAGTAAAATAGAGAAATATAATTTTTAACGTATGCCATGCATAGCACATACCATCATACATGCTACAAGTCATCAAAATGTAATTACCTGACTACCCAAATCACCATCAGGAATCTTCAAATCCTCACGTAAATCCCCAGAATCATTCATAAGAGACAAAAACCTGCAAAGCACCGAACAACAATTTTACTAATTAGTTAATTAGGGTTATAAGAAAATTTACATGGAATTTAGATAATAAGTACCTACAAACATTGCATGCATTATTTGAATTTGTTAGTTAAATTATTCGTTTATCAATGCATACCCATCATCAGAGATGTCCATAAGCTGATAATCCTCCCGCTTGACAAAAGGAACATCCATATTGTGCGTTGATGGACAAATATCTTCACATTTTTTTCCAGTGAAAATATCGAGACCAACCAAGTGAACCTTAGCGTGACCGTGCTTACCTATGAATATACAATATTATCAATAATTACCAAAGATAATTACACTTAATTATTCACAGGATATTGTTACATATGCATATAAATGAATTTATCAAATTCATGAAGAAGGGCAAAATTCTAGGAAATTTTCAACGTTTCATGAATTGGAAATGGTCGAGGTACTTCATCACCAACCATTATGCCATACACCCGGTGCGGTAATATGACGTTTTGACAGTCATTGACATTTAAATGTGAGAAAAAGAAATCTAAAATAAGATGATTCAATTGATTGATGACATACCAGTTTTGGAAGTAGACATCTCCACGATTTTACAAGGACGTCCTTTTAACATGACGAAACCGTTTTTACGAAGGGCAGAACATTGCATAGGATAAGTTGCTGAAGCCCCAGAATCAGCTGCTTCGAACTGTGTATCATCGATATCACTCATCTTGCTGATAGGTTTTTACGTCCTTTTATTAAGCTGTGAGTCTTCAGTTAGCTAATTAACAAAACATACAAATTTTTGACACTCTTGACTTTCGTATTTTCAAGTACAACAGAATATAACAAAAGAGTATGAATATACAAAGCTGTTTCGTTGACTGTAAAAATGAAGTGGCAGTAGTAGTAGAACTGAAGGAAGAGAATGAAGCAAATATTTCACTGGGTACAATAATAATGATAATTATAAGGTCTACTGAAAGAATGTCTGTTTTTAATCGTGTAGGTATGCAGGTGTACTGTCAACTGTTGTCGATAACTTTGAAAAGCACCCCACTATATATAGCAAATATATTCTCTTTTCTTATTTAGGCACAATAAAGTAGTTATGTAGAGAGTGTAGTAGAGAAATAGTACGATCAAAAGTAGCGGAAAAGGATAATAATAAAGATGAAAGAAGGAAAACAATAATAAAAGTGATATATATTTTGTTTTGTAAATATCGAAAAATGTATGGCAGAGTTGTGTGAAAATTTGTATAATATAGGCAAAAGTTTAATATATATAGATACTTATTTTTTTTATAGAGAGCGAGATATATATATGACAAGTTAAAATACTTTTGGTTTGTCTTCCTATTTAAAGTGTCTTCCTATTTAAATTGTAAATTATATATTACTTTCCCAACTCTGCCTGTTATTTCCTTCCTCTCTCCGCTCTGTCAGTCTTTTCTCCTAGTATTTCACTCCTCTTTCTTTTCAAATTAAACTGTCGCTTAATCAAACCACAACTTTCTCCCTACAAAGCTGTACACACAACCGTAGAAGTATTTATGACGTTTAACTGACACACTACCACACACAGACAAGCTGCTGCCAGGGAGGTGGTAATGATATCTGGCTGTCTTTTAAATCACTAGAAAAATTATCTCTACAATATCGTCGTTGATATAATAGAAGAGAACTGGAAAAATGGAATTTCTTTTCAGCCTAAAAATTTTGCCACTGCAATACTTGAAGACTGATAAAGTTTAACGTCTCTGCCAGTAACTATCAGAGTGTCTCCGCGCAAGAGATAAAGGTACTAAGTTTCCTCTCAACAAAGCTGCTGCTGTCTCTGATAATTTTATTTTCTCGTGATAAATAATATTTCGATTTGGAGAATTTAAAAAAAGAAAAACGCTCCTCTGCAAAATACAACTGGTGGCGGTGCTATTTGTAGTACTCTAAGAAGTAGTATCAGTGGTGGTGAGATTTGACAATGTAATTCCAAAAGGAAGGAAGGGAAACGAGATGATGATGATTATAATGATGTATGCACCTTTTTCGCGAGAAGATTGGTCTTCCTCCTTTTTTGATTTTCGTTAGTGGTGGTGGTGGTGCTGCTGCTGCTCTCCGAAGAGATGATGATGATGTTCTCCTCTGTCTGTTGTGTTCACACAGTTCAAACCGAGAAGGAGAGGACACGTCGTCGTCGTTGCCAAGGAATGGGTAAAGATGGAAGGGATGGCTTTTTCTTTCTCGCTTTTATTACAAAAATCCAGCAAGAGCAGAGCAAAAGCAGAACAGTATATTATAACGTGAACAACTACAAGCCTGCAGCAGCAGCAGCAATAAAAGCAGAGCAGAGAGACTATCAGAAAAACATCTTCCGTCGTAGTAGCATATGTACTTGTACGTCCGCGTACACACACACTCACACAACGAGGAAGACGAGAGAGAAAATATACCCAGCGATAACAATAATGATATTATTTGACGACGGTGCTAGTGGTGGAGTGGAGGAGAAATGCATATACATAAATATATGATTTTTTACAAGATTACAATTTGTAGCAGTAGCAAGCAGCAGCGAAGCGAGTCATTTTACTGTATAAATGTATAGTACTCCCACTTGTAGCACAATGCTGCCTCCTGTTGCCGTCTACTTCATTAGAGTTTCACGGAGCCGACTTTTTAGCGCTACATTCATACATACATGACAGGTCTTCAGGTTTCAATCTCGATAATTTCCATAAATTATGAAACGTCTTGTTGACATCAGGAGTAGGACTTTCACGTCGATTACAGGGATTAATTCTGATCGGGACACTACCTGGAGAAAAAGATTCCACCATTGTGGCCCCGATGAAAGGTCCTTTTTAAAAGGCTAGTAGACTCACAATCAGTATTGTACCAACATCACATCAGTCGACCTAACATAATAATAGTTCTCAAGTCATAGACTTTCGTCCTGTGTGAGTGTGTGTGTTTCTGAGTTCATAATAATATGAATCATCATAAATACCCTTTCGCATAGAGCAAAAGTGATATGACTATCACATATTAATATTATTATTGTTATTATTATTACATACTACTTACTACTGTGCAATACACACACACACACGCACATAACACATTAAGAAGGCAAATATCAGCTAGTGCATCTTCTTATGCAATCGCGGTGTAATATATTTATGAAAAGTGGAGTCCCAGTCTCTGTAACTGCACAGATATTTTATGGTGTTTATATATCATCTTTGGTCTATTGTGTTTCTTAAGAGGTTTCGTGTTGTTCATGCCGGTACGGTAAAATAATAGCGTAATTTTTGTTATGCCTAAAAAAGTGAAATACCTATGCATTCTCTCTGCATTATGTGTAGGGAGATGGTCGTGTTGATGTTGTTACATACATCTTTTATTACGGCAGGTATCCCTCCTGTACTCCGCTCAGACACACACTACTTCACCACTACACATTCATCTCTCTATCAAAGCGAGTTTCTAGCAGAGAAGAGAAGAGAAACAAAAATATATGATGTTGTGGTTTGGATTGGATGATCCAATTTATAGGAGCAGTTTATATAGCTGTGTGCAGTAATATAGGCATTACGAGCTACAGGAATCTGCATAAATGTGAGGAAAGAGTGAGCGCTGACAAGAAGCATGAAAAGCATATTCCCTTGCCTCTGCCATGAGCTGCGGTGAGGTTTCATCCCGCTGTCTCAGAATGCCCCGGTAATTTCGTTGATTATTCCGGTTAGCGTGGAAGGGAGAATGCACCGGGGGGTAATGTAAAGTAAAGGCAAGGCGTCTCTGGGATCAGACAAAGACAAGAAAAGAAGTTGGACGTTATGGTCGATCGGCGGTAGTGCGATATTATGATGATGTTGCAGCCGTTTTTTGGGCCGTAGTATTTTATACGCATTAGCCATAATAACGCTTTTATCCATGTCACGGATTTCGTAGGTTTATTTTGTCGCAGTGACCAAAATATATGGGGACACCTTGAGCCAAATTATGATTTTGTGCACTTTAGAAAATATTTGCAGGTGACGCGAGTGGTTATCGCTAAAAGAAAGTTATTATCGCTTTTATTCTAGTTTTAGATATAACTCAGCTTATTAAGTTAATGCTGCTTGTATTAATTGGGTTTACAAATGATGTCAGTAATAATAATAATAATGAGACGTGCGATGGAATGCTCTAATTGAATACTGGATTTATTTCATGTGTGTAGTCTGCAAAAATGGCGCTGGAATGGATATCAGTGCACCATACGTGCCGGAAGTCTGGCGAATTTATTAGAGTCTAATAGCGATATTTGTAAATTATTTATTGTAGTTTTTCTGTTTTTGTCCATGCCATTTCCATCCTTTTTATGTTTTATGCTTTCCCATTGTACCATCATTATGGATAAATACGTATAGAAAACGTCAAATAATGTGAAACGGATACTGAAATAGTATCCTGTTACACCACTGGTAAGACTCAAAATTCAACAGGAACTCTAGAGAACAACCGGATGTCGTATGTTGCTATATGTGTCTTAGATAGACTAATTTTTGTTGTAAATTGGCAATGCTTTGTCTTGAAAGTTTTGTCCAAAAGAAAATAATTTGTAGCCAAAAGCTTGACAATAAATTCAAATAAACTTTTTTTCCTTGTACGATGCATTACGTATACATAATGCGTATAATGCTGATTTAAGATGAATCAAATGCAAAAGGTATTAATTTCAGTATTCGTTAATTAATTAACCAAAACTTTGTAACGCCTACGCATTAATGTAAGTTTTTCTTCAGTACTAATAATGGTGTTTAGCTACGTAATATCAGTGCCAACGGGCAAACGAGTCGCCCCCACCATATCAGTCATACTACATTATTCCTGAACAAAGACTTCCCTACACTTCGTATTTGTTTGCAAGCGTTCTTTCATGTAAATACTCCTCTCACACTCACATCTCTGATTTGGACAAACAACATAGCATGCTATACATTTTTACAAAACGGTTTCATCGATAATACACAGTGTCACACTGCACACCTCAAAGGTGGAATTTGTTTATCTACAGCAACAGCTTCTGCATTTCTGTTGCGATCCATAGATTATTTAACAGGCATCAGCATCATTTTAGTACATCGCATCAAAATATGGAGAGGAGCTAAACACTAAAACATGGGTTCATTCATTGTAGACAAGAAAATTAATCTACACGACGAGGAAAGGAATATCTCTCTGTGTGGGACCGTGGAATGTGAACAAAAGGTACCGTATGCCCTCTTGATGAAAGGTGTATTGTATCTTACGATGAAAATGCCATCCAAATTTTTATGTGCATTCCGAACAACGCGAGAGGTAAAATAAGATCATACTTACAAGCCTAAATTGCTCTTTGAAGCGTATCTTTCCTTTGTAACATTACGCCTGGCTGTTTGAAATATTGAAATATTCGATAGATATATGCCGCAGATGTGATGGATGTGGATGGCTAAACTGGGTTGCTAGAAACAGTTTTCCTGGTTGTGGTGGCTTTGCTTTGTGTACCCGTTGGACTTACCATAAGTAAAATTTTGTGCTTTGCTATCATTACAATACTGCAAACATGCCAAATTGACATTGTCAATATGCAGGCACATAGGTAGGTATTACAAAATAAAGTTATGCTATTAATTAATTTGGCGTCTTTGAAGAATGCAAACAATGTTGGGTGTTTCCAATAGGGTAATTGTTATAACAAATGGATTATTATTGCCTCCCTGAGAGTTATCCTTACAACACAATATGATTCGTAACAAGCATGCACTGTGTCAAAATTTCATGGCTGATTGATTGATGGAAAATAAATTTTTAGCACAGCATCAACTATAAACTAATTTTGCATTGGCACGTTTTTATCATGCAGCATCACCAGCAGTTGTTGAAGCTTTCACTTGTCATATTGTCATACATGTAAATGTAAGGTTACTTTAATACTCAAAGATGTCCGCTAAATACTTCAATTCATACAGACTCCTGAAATAGTCCAAAAAGGCCTTATTATGTGATATTGAAAAATATAGTTTCTATCTTTTTGATTTTCCGAGAAAGAAATGTTTCTGAAGGACCAATGTCGCATGCTGTTGTACCTTACGAAAAAATTGTACAAGGAAATGAATGAACGAACATTCTTTGTAAACTGTTAAAGATGAATTAGCAACCTACTGCGGCTAATTGATCTGTCAAGCAGCGGGAGATGAAATTTGAAGGAGCGGTAAATGAAATGAATCATGGTCTTGCATAATCTTCGGCGAATGTTTACATCTTTCTGTTCATTTCTCTCTTTATATTGCACAAAGCGTGAAAATTCAACCACCTTTACCTTTGTTCATACGTGTAAATTCTTGTAAAAAGGGTTATAGCTCCCAACGACCACAATTGTTAAAAAGAAGAGGAATGTGGAATTAACGTACAAAAACTTCCTCTTCGAAAATCAACCACAATGGGTGCAGAATCCCCAATTTTTGGTCAATCACCGAAAATCCCAAGTCGGTGACACCGCTACTGAGTTACGAAAGAATTTACACGTATGCCTTTGTTGCTTCACTCCCTCCTTTGTCAGATATTCCGATTCTGTACAAAGATTAAAGATTTTGAGTTTTTGTTGTTTTGGGCCAGTGATTGTTTCACTTCCCTTCCTCGCTTTTGTGTGTGTGTCGCTGTCGCTTGAGTTCCATTTCTTGCAAACTTTTCCAAAAGAAAGATCTGTTCTAATTTCCCCTTACAATACCAGAGTAGTGAGGGTAAAGAGCCAGATCTGATCCAGTGAGAGCAAGCTTGTGTGTGTGTGTGTGGATTTAAAGAATTCTCATGAATTGATGGAGACTCGGTTGTTGGTGAACCGATGAGCAAGGGAAAAAGACGATACTCAAGATCAAGACGCTTCAGTAAAACTCCGGCACCAGTTGAGCAGCAGCTACAACAGACTTCAGAGCGTTAACAGTGAAACGTGCCAGAGCGAGCGCGGAGGTGGTGTTGGTGGAGCAGAACGGCCTATTATGAAGCTATTGAGTGCAACAACTAGCAACGGATGAGGCATGACCTATACCATCATCTTAAAAACCGTACAAATATTTATATCATCCTTCTCATGTGACAACTTCTCCTTCAAAGTCAATCAGTAAAATAAATTAATTAAATTGACAATTTACGTCAAGCGAGATTTATCAAAGAATTGTTGTCTTCTTTCTTTGAGGACGTGCCATTCTTCCTCTCTGACAGATCGACGATCTGTTTACGTGTTCATTCAATCAATTTAAAAGGTCATTTCACTCGTGCTGTTTGCAGTTGAAGAAGAAAAAAATCAAGACTATCTATTTAAACTGTATCAAGTCTCACAGAGACACACTCTCACACAAAAATAATATATGCCTCTCTGGCACATTTACTCATTTATCTTGCAGTTTTCCCCTTTTCCACGTCAAATGCTTGCGTCAATTGACAGAGAAAACATGAAAATTTTACTGGGATACTTCCAAAAACTTGCTTCCATAGATCATATTAGCTTGCTCGGTGTGCCGTGCAGATTTTGTGACAATCTAATTAATTACAATGCAACATAACTAGTTTTCCCTTCTTGTGCACGATGACGATGTTTTCACCGCCGTCATCTTCCTCGCATTATGTAACTCTCGGTCTGCCTGTGCAGGAGTGTGTACGGTTGAAGTAACGCCAGTTTCCACACGGTTTTGTATGTATTCCCATTGCTTAACGTGTAGTCAGTGGGGTGACTTGCTCCAACTACACAGAGACAAATGATGGACAAAGGTGTAAACTGTGTACTTGTGACCACCACGGCTGTCGTGACAAGACAAAAAATGAACAAATGGGTGTTTATCAGTTTCATATCAATTATCATCGCTGCCGTCTGTCTTTCCATCAGTATTATCTTTGGAGTGCAACTCAACGGTAAGGTCTAACCATTGCAGTTCTATTTTACTTTGTCACGCTTTTATAAAAAATTGGTGATACATTATATACAGCTTCTTGTATATTTAAAGTAGTGCATTTTATAAAATGGGGCAACATGAAAATCGTCTTTTACCATAAGCTGTACCATTTTCACGGTGGGTAAAAGTGGAAAGGGGTTGCCGTTTTTTGCTGATTTTAATTATGAAATATTTATGGCAGCATCCAGCCAACCATGAAAATGGCGAGCAACAACACGCTAATACATTCTCTGTTTAGTAAGACGAATGGAAACAGGAAATAAAATAGCACGGTACACAGAATCCGCATCATATTATCAGCGTGGAAAATTAAGCTCATAAATATCACGACAGAAATATAAATGCCTATAGAGAAAATCGTTCCAGTTTATATGTTTAGACTAAGCTAGAGTCCCACCATTATCATCACTATTTCCTTTTCCACTGGTGACGGTAGCGTCGTTAGCTTAGTGTCGTAAACATGCGGTCTGCTATATTCACATTGCCTAAATTACGACGCGGTCAAAACTTAAGCTACCCGTCCTTTCCAGCTATCTCGGGAGCTTCTTAAATTGCTAATTAAAGACAAGCCACATGGTATTAGTAAACGCATTAGGGAGAGGAAATAGGCACTTGTAGGCAGCTTTACCTCGTGCTTTCAGGTAACCATAAGTAATGTCAAGTCCGATTTCAATTCGAGCATTTTCTTTGCTAAAGCTGTAAACGATTATCATTCGAAATGGAGCAACGACAATAGGTGTCCTCTGTGGTCTTACTCTTGCCTACCACTTCCTTGACCCTGAGGAAACTCATTACTTGGAGGGCTTTCCAGACCGTGGGTGATTTGGTACGAGGAAAAGGGAAATATTTAGGAGCATTTTCCCAGCATCTCATCCTCTTCCGACGGCGTAGCGACAGGAAAACTTGTTGGGAGCTTGAGAGAAAATCCAGAAATGTTTACATGTTTACTTGTATCGCGATAAGGCTGCCTGGTAGCTTTGCTTAACTCCTCCGTCGGCAGTTCACAGTTGTATTAAGATACGGCACGGAACTGCAGTTCATGGAGAGTAAAATGCAAATGAGCCAAAAGTTCTAATGGCAAATGACTATCAGACAGCGTACAAACGGAGAACCAATACCCTTTCCATTAACTTCCGTCATAGTTGTAACGTGTCACGCACCACTGGCATTTATGTAAATGTTTTTATCCTTAATCGTTAGAGAGAGGAGTGAGGGAGATGGAAATCCTGAATCGTGCATTGAGCTGTATTGTATTGTGACAGGTGGATAATGCGAATGACAATGGAGTATGTTTAAGTTACATGCTGAGTATAAGCTAATATATTCCAAAAATATAGGAACATGATATCTTCCATCATTTCATTGTAAATGTAAATATTTAGCGCACAAACATTGCACAGGGATTCATTCATAAATGTGGCAATTAGAAATCCTATATAAAGGGTTCTTGCCTCTGTAATTCTGTATATGCTCAAGCAGTCGTACGGAATAGGCGGGTGCTTACGATTTTCTTTGGAGAATTCAGTGCACAGTCTATAAATGTGAGGAAGAGATAGGATTATTTACAGTGAATAGGTATACATTTCAAAGAAAATATTAGTCTAAGAATAAACGCGTTCTTATGTAAAATGCCAATTCGGTTTAGGTTGGAGTACACACCACCTGTTTTCTCTCTCAGGAAATTTCTGTCCGCCTATTGCATATTGTCATTATTGCCATTGTCCCACATCTTTTCCGCCTCGGAAAGCACTGTGTGTAGGGGATTCATTGAACCTTCATTATTTTTTCTTTTGGAACTATATTTTACTTTACATGATTTCCTGCATTATTGCATATGCCCTTCTTTAATTCTCGACTACTTAGCACCAATTTATATACAGCCCTTCTTCGTTGGACCTACACATAAGCGTTATGCACATTATGTAATAATTCATTATATCCCTCTGTAGACTCATATAAATGATATGATATAATTTAAGTGAATCGCAGTCAGGTTTGTAATATGAACTTTGAAGTCGGTGAAGGTCATATTCACTGCAAGAACACATTTTGCTTTTCAAACGTGTCAGCCAGGAGTCTTGATCACAACAATGAGTATGTAGGATGCAGACAATAACTTAATAACGTGTGTGACTGTTTATGAAGCCTGAAAAGTTTTGGCAAAATTTTTGTTATTAATTAAGCGTAAACAAGTTTCTTGTCCGTAAAATGTGTCGTTTAACACTGTAAGGATCGATGCCATACTCAATACAGCATAAAGTATCTGCTGCTTGAAATATTTTGTATAGCAGTTCCATTATCAATCAATTAGATGTACATTTTCTTGCCTTTAGTTTTAGAAAAATAAATTGATTTCTCGTTTTCAACGCACAAGATAAAAAATGTGGAATTGCGGTTTTCTTTTGAAAGTCATTGAAGTTGATGTTTAGATATTTTCAAAAACATTTTGTGATTCTATTTCAAATCAACTTAAGCGCGTCGTAATTATAATCGGTAATGAAAGCAAACGATTCACATCACACGATTATCTCACAAACGAGCCCGTGTCAAGAGATTTTAATTAAATGCTTGTGAGACACCTATATAACTACTAACTATGGTTTGCTTATGCTAGCTTTAAGTCATGTTCTGGAAATACATGCAGTGCAGGTATATCTTTTACAGTCTTATATCTTTAACACATGATGACGATAAATATTTGACCTCCAGTGCAGAATGTTGCTGCAACCTATTTTTAGCCAATATTATGATAGATAAACAGCAGATAAACAGACATACCAAGTCATTCGCATAAATCATTGTTTTACAACTTCAGTAAAAAAACGCATAATGAATCCAACGAATTACAATTGCACGTCAGCCGCAAAAATGCAAAAATAAGGGGGATTTGTGCTTACGTTTACCGCAAGGTGAAATGGAGAAAAAAAAACGGAAAGAGAAGTCTGCCGACAGACACAAAGTTTTCCTCGTTTTGCATTCAACGTTCATAGACCAAAGAGTTTGCACACACGAGGGAGGAATTCACACTTGGAAAACCTTCCAAAACAAAGTTGGAGCAGTCGTTTGCGTTCGTGACTTCAGAATATCGTTTACTATCATCATCAACAGAAGAAGCATTATTGTTGCTATCTAATTTCGATGATTCCTGTAACTTTTTTTCTACACACTAAGCACGTGACATCACTACAGAAATTATGAATGACGAGCGGTACCCCACTGTTTTGACATTTACTATTAATTCACATGTACCGCAACATGTGCTTTTTAAATCTTTGTATTCCAATGGCAATTAGAGCCTGTATCGGCATTCGCCAAAATGACGACTATGACTCCGACATGTATTCACTTAGCACATATGGAAGAAACAAACCAAACATCAAGTTATAAACACTTTGAATAAGCAAATAAAAATGGGAGTCTGCATTCTGCAACTCCATTCGCAATTCATCTTGCTTTTTTTTATAAATACGATGTTGTTTCTGTAAATTTGTTGACAGGCCACAAAAACATTTGCCTCTCTTCAGCATGTGTTCGAACAGGTAAATAATTTACTCGATAAATGACTTCTTCATGAACAAAACTTGTCTGAAGGATTTTTCAAAAATAGGTCCATTCTTCCATTTTTTGTCTCTTTGAAGCTGCATCCCTCCTTGGAGCTATGGACATCGCAGCTAACCCCTGTGACAATTTCTTCCAGTTCGCTTGCGGCCACTGGAACAA
>JAHZNE010002274.1:0-27188 GCA_027744055.1 Callyntrura sp. NNG-2020
GCTCGGCTTGCCATAAGCCAAGGTAGAACGGGTCTAGCTCGGCAAAAAAAGAGCCGAGCTCGGCGTCCTGGCGCCAACTGATATTAGTAAATAATAGAAAACGAAGTATGAACTAGGAACGACAGGATGACATTTTAACTTCGTTTTGTATTTGCATCATTATATTCACGTACGATCAGGGGTTATTCAAAAATTTAACATGTTACTGCACATGCAAACATTTCAAGGTCGGTACTTATGCACGTAGGATAACATGAACAAAGGTTAACTGTAGCATTTACCCGTTTTACTGCAATATGGAACTGGAACTGTCTGTGCTGCTACAGAATTAATTACTGTTGGAGAGAACGTTGTAACTGTTTTTGTAAGGCATATATTTGAACATCTCGTAGATCATGAATGACCTTGCGGTAAGTTTTATTCTGATGATGGTACACGTGGCTTTAAAAACCCAATTTTAAAGTAGAGGATACAGTCATTTGTGCAACTTCTGATTATTAAGTTGGATGAAATATTTTAAATGTTTACCTAGATCGTTTGCAAAATAAAAATTAAATAAACCTTCGATTCGTTCTGCCTCCTATTAATCTTTGTCTTTATCGATAAAATGAGCTGAGACTGTTGCATTGCTAAACCTTCATTTCAAATATTTATTCATATGTAAACTTAATTCTTCATTTTTTCAGCCATGGAAAAGTGAAAGCTGCGATGAACGGGTTTGTGCAAAAGTATATGACAATTTTATGTAATGAGACAGGTGTAGCAAAACGACCCAGTACCTAAACCATCCCATTTACGTGTTACGTCCCATGATTTTAGTTTAAGAAAGTTTATAAAAATAGACATTGCTTAGAGCTGCTTTTTTTAGAACAACGAGTCTTTATTTCGTTCCCAATAATAAATATATCGGTACACAACATAAGACTTATTCACGACTAGGTACGGTTATTTGAATCGCTAAACTACAGCTTTCGGTATATCATAAATATACACATGAATAGAGAAGGGTCATGATAGAAAAACAAAACATTTATATCAACAACAATTAGGTCCACGATCCTTTCTTCATGTTAGTAACCGTCCTTCCACGGTGAAAAGCTCATTCTAGGCAAGGCATATTGATCTTCACAGTTTACGAGAGGGTTTCTTAATCAGAACAAACAAAATTAGTTACTTATCGACTATTCTTCCTTTCTACACAATTCAGTACGTCAGGCGACTTTCAACATCACACAGTCAATTTTGTCTATCTTTTAAATATACAAACTTCCGGCCGGATATAGTTTTTTACTTACCCAGTAGATATTCCTCGGAAACTAAAGGTTGGAACGGTCTTGATGTAACTCGTAGCACAGATCACAGCAGATAATGACATCTTTCTGACCTCGTCTAGTTGAGCTATTTGTGATAGGAAGAATGACAGAAAATGTACATACATTAAATAATCAATACTGCAGGTAAACCAAATGCTTGTTGACAATGATGAAAAGATGAATACGTTCGTCGTTTATTTATTTGACAGTGTCCCAACCCAAAGAAATAAAAGACGATACTTTTACCCAAGCAAATTTGTGCAAGCTGCATGCATTTGATAGGTTGACACTCAAACGCAAATCAGTGCGGTTGACAATATAATCCTTGTCTGTTTGTTTATTTACGCTGTACAAATTTAAGGCGACATATCCACAGACAACAGATCACAAATCCACTTTCAAACCGATTTTTTTATTGCACCGAACGAATGTTACTCCTTTTTCCGGGACGTTTTGCATAGCATGAATGGACTTTTTGCAATCTTACCTTCAGAGAAGGAATGTGGCATTCCCCCATGTGTGTAAAAGTGACGATCCCCCCGTTTCCAAACTTGAAATTGATGGCCTACGATGCACCACCAGGTAGGACCAAGGTAAGAATCCTTAATATGCCTTTCCACCACTCCTCCGGCGTACAAGTCTACGTCATCCGGGTACCTGTAGTACTGTGCTAATTTGGCCACGACCTAAGTACACAAAAATTGCAACAGGGAAGCAATGAAGATAACTGTACACAAAGGATGACATTGCATTTTCGAAATATATACATATGCATAAACACAAAAAGCTATGCTATAATCAAATTATACAACGACGCGATGGTTCATAGTTGTTTCATTTAACTGTCACGTCTTCGTTATCAATCTCCAGTTCTCTGCTCATTTAAATGTGTACGTGACATCAATAAAAGGCAGTTTTTGTGCGTCAACTGCACTAAAATATGTATTACTTATATAAGTGTAAGTGCCTTACCATACCAGTTACAAGTACCGAAGCAGAACGAATATCATATGAATAAATACATTACAAAATGTTAATATTCATGCCTTCCCAATTATTTATAACATTCATACATCTCGGGGTATATCATCAGTGTAAAGTATGCTATATTTAGTCAAGGTAGTAAAAATTTCAAAATAATTTTGACGAACGGTGTAACGTACCCTCTTTTGAATTATTGCGTATTATGTATTATCAAGGGCCCTATGTATCACTCAGATATATTATGTTGTGTCAAAGCAGAACTGACTAATTTTGCATGTATGTACAGTACAGCTCCGTTTTCATCTGAATGATGCCACACTAAACCCTTTAGTAGCTATTTCTGTTTGTAGTCGTGAGTCGTGTTCACCACGAGTACAGGAAAGAGTATGTCAAGTAGGCTCACACACACACATGAGTTTATTCGTCTGTGATACATGACACGGGAAAAGTATAAAGAAATACTTACTGATGGATCTATGACATCATAAAAGTCCTTCCACGAATAGGCTCGCTTGAGTCCACAAAGTTCCCTGAAGTCATTATAACTGGCAATGCCAAAATCTCTTCCACGCTTTACGTTGAATGTGGGTAAGTCCAAACCAAAACTTCGATTGTTTTTCAATAACATGTCACTCACCTAAAAAAATCATCAGAACAAATTGAAGCTCTAGTGGCATTTTGAAATAATAATTAGTAAGTCATCTCATCCATTAAGTTATTTTAATGAAACTCTAACATGCATACCTAGTTTAGCATCTGTACTAATGAGATCAAACAAAAATAATAGCAACTTAAAATAATACGATGCCACAGTAAGTAGCAAATGTGTAATAGGTAAGTAAGTATAGGTATATATATATATACTAAGCATAGGTATATCCCTGTGAAAGTGTGTAGGTAGGCAGTAGGTAGCGTGGATTTCAATGACGAAAAATTAATATCTATTCCCGGCTCCAAAACTCCAGATATAATGGATCTCATTACAGAAAAAGCTGTTTTGGGAAGGAAGTAAAAGTTTTTTGTCGAATACCATACAGAGTAGAGACGACAGAAAAACGTGAGCTTGGCGGAACAAGCGGTCGTGCACTATCAAATATTAGAGTAAAAGGACTAGAGGCAGCTTATGCTTTCGTCTAAAAATATTTTTATGTGGTATGAGAAAAAGCTTACAACAAAAAATCATCGTGCCACATAGGTAACTTGTATGACGTGAAATGTGAAATACCGAGTACACCGCAGACACAGACAAGCAGAGACCACAGATGAAATTAAGTATATACCCTCTCGTAAAACATCGAATTCGGGTCTAACAACAACCCAGTAAACAGGGCGTTTGAAGACGACAGCGGAAGGAAACAAACATCAGTAAGTAATACAACATTGCAAAAGTTCGTCTCGTCGACTGCATTGTGGGGAAAGCAAGCGATAGTGAATAGGTATAATATGGACTCACCGCAGGATCGTAATACTCATCTATTTTCCTTTGGGGCACTAGCATGAACCCTCGTATTATCTTTTCATAATTGTACGGATTTTTAAGGATGAGCCCGCTGTTGTAATAGTCTTCTAATGGAAGGGCCTTTTCTGGTTTGTAATACTCATCTGCGAGTACAATCTTGCCATAAACAGCAGAGTGATGCCTAAAGGAAGCTCCACTGAATTCATGAAAAGTCCACGGCTTAACTTCTGGATCGTAGTCGTATGAATATCCTTTGGTTGGAGGAAGGATTGCGTAGTCGTACATAAACTTCCAACCGAGCAGCAAGGGTAAGTACTCAACGTAAGTGATGTGCTGGAAAATGGCAATAACAATTGCTCTGGCTTCGTAGAAAAGTTTGTCATCATTCCAGTGTGGATTCACTTTGTACAATTTTCGGGCACAGTAGTTATGTAGTCGCATGCCTATTGTTTGAGCAATGATGACCCCAGGTTGAAGGGTGGTACGGAGATCCCCAGATTTGAAACAAAAGTCGGCGGATGATTTGAAGCATTCTGCGTCCTTGTCAATAGGCAAGTAGTGTTGATGTCCAACCTTGGAGAATTTGAGGAGTCCATATTTTCCTGCTCGGAGGGAATCCGTTTCATTATCGGAAATTCCATAAAAGATGGAACAGTCGTGAAAATGGGTTTGCCTATTTAACTGGGAAGCACACAAACAAAATCAAACAGTTTAGCAATTATTTATTTTATATTCCAACCCTGTCGTTGTTGAAATATGCATGCACCTCGTAAATTATGAAATGAACTCATTTATGTCCAACCGTGCGGGTTAATTACGTTAAATTCCCGTCATCAAGTAACAAGTAATTGTATACCTTGGATGCATATCCTAGCGAACAGTGGCTGTTGGGTGCAATCATGGAACGAGCAAAATTGAGACAATCCAAGGATTCCCGACGGTGAGCTTTGTAAAACCCATCATCAGGAGGGAGGGCAATGGCATAGCATTTATCGCTAACTTCTTGATCGCCCATGTGGTACCCAGCACAGCAATCCAAAAATTTGCCATCCTCAGCCTGGTAAAACGGGACGTGAGATACATCATGGGCAAGAATTTGTCCATAAGTGACAAACATCATGTTCACAGACTTTTCTGCGACATCCTTATCTGGCAGTGCGTCAAATCGCATGGGGCGTACTTTGTGAAGAGGTCTGTGATCCATGCTGTGTCGTGGTTGGTAAACTCCGTCGCTGTACCTAGAAATCATTGCCATCAACATATATTTAGTATTTCACAGTTACAATATTTGAACAATCCAACTCATTATACACTCTACGTTACCAAAACTGCTCCTTCCCTGTATTTTAGGTATGTGTTATGAATACCATACGCACTCGTCACTCACTCGAATTACAGTCTATATAAATGAGCAAATGTAAGTTCACCTGCCCCAAAATTTACCTTGGTAAACGAATATAACCCATGCCACTGAGGGCTTTTCCAATGTACGGATACTTCAGGTTGTTACACGAACCGTCAATACTTCGGTACTTGGATGGATGGCATTTTTGGTCAAAGCTCTCGCATATTTGTCGGTATTTGTAGGGAAGATACTGAGCAATGTCGTTGTAGTGAATAATTCCACCTTCGTAATACGACTCTGGCTTGTACCCATAACTGTAGTGGAATAAAACATTCACAATTTTTTTAGACAACGATAAATGCAAATCGCAGCAAGTCTACTACTAAAATTCCCCTCGTTAAGAAAAAAGCCAACAGAAAGAATTCTCGCATTGCTTTTTATGATCATAAATGAATTTCATATGCATAATATAAGAAAAGAAGAGACAGCGTCTTACGATTTTTGAAGATAGTATGTAGCGATGGCCAGTATTGCACCGAGGTCACCCAGATCTTTCACTTCATCCACATACTGATCCTGAGCTATGCCATTGCCCCAATATGATGGATCGTCTTCATCTCGTCCCAAGTTTTGGTCGTGTCTGTAGTTTTTCTCATGAAAGTCGAGCGCATACCGAATGGCTTGCTTGATGGCTTGAGGGGGAACGTTGACATGTTTTCCATCGTAGCCTCCGTATTTTCTTGCGTCATAATTGATGATTAAAGGTGCATTTCCTAGGAAAGCATGAAGAACCGTTGTGTTACATCTAGATTCCTAGAACTAATGTTTGCTTTTCGAGCAGGAGTTTTCGACATTATACTAGTATGTACGGGAAGACGTATAACTACCTGAATATGTGACTTCAGGACAGCACACTCCTTGATAGCCGTATCCGTACGTGCACGATTTATAGTAGTTTGATGAGTCATATTTGAAGTGAACAGCGGTTCCATAATACTGCGAGCATGAAGCCAAAGGTTTACAGCTACCAGGATACCCTTCTGGACCGGAACATTTGGGATAGACACTACTACCGGAGTATGATGATGCAGAAGCCATTTGATGGTGGCCATAAGAATGCTGGGTGTAATAGCTGGCTGCCCTTGGGACACGGTTCTAAAAAATATTAATTTCAGCATATTGTACACACCCGCATCCTTCCCTCCTCTTTTTCAGGCTTCACTATTTTACGTTTTAAAACGTGTTTTTCTATTTTATTGGTGATGATAGCATACCGTTTTGAGTTCTTCTCTCTCTTCCTCCACATCATCCTGAGGATCAGGATACTCGTCAGGGTCAGGATTTTCATTTATCAAAGTCTCGATCATTGTCTCTATATCCAGAAAGTAGGACGCTAAGGGTGGAGGCGGCGGCAAATTTGGTAGTTTACCTCCTCCATCATTGCTCCAGGCTCCTTGCTCTCCAAACTGCACATTTGCCTTGATGCTGGCAACAAGGAAAAATATCAGCGTCCATTTTACTGGACCCATGGTACAAAAAAAATCACTGAAAACCCCGATGCCCTAAAAGAACGTCTTTTACAAATACACTTATGGATCCCAGATTTCGTTTTCAAATTTCGTCTACCCGTGAATCATGATTTATACCGCTGCACTAAATGCACCTTTTCCCGTGGACCGTATCACTTTCGATGACAGTGGCTTGCAGACGTAGACTGAGAATGAACCTCAATAAACCTATCTTACCAGATCCTAGATTTCTTTAGATTGTAGGCCCCAGACATACAACATATAATAACTTCATATTTCTATTTCAGAACTTGTACACACAAGTGTGAAAGGCCAATGAACATTCGATAAGGAAATGATAGTGAATTAGTGAATGGACATCATTTGCATTTTGATGTCAAACTGATTTGTGTGTTTTTCATTTGACTGCATATACGATTACATTGTGCGGGTGCGAAACGTCTGCGGTAAAAAAGGCATGTATGATGTGTTGTATGTAGGAATGTACCATGTATAAAAAATTTGAAGTAAGGAACGCATGCAGTTTGCATGCACTTCAAATGGAAGAACATTTCAAGGACACGTGTGTGACCCACAGTCAGTTTTCTGTTCTTAAGCACACTTGGAAAGGAACAGCATGAAATCGTCTAACTAATCAATGAACATCAAAAAGAAAAAAATATATGGTCCATAAAAACAGTATAGCTTGTTTTACGACGTTAACGTTCATACACCGGCTACATGGTAGTGCATTGTAAAAGCATAAATGTTTACTCGAAATGGGCTATTTATCTTTTGAATTGAAGCTATGATAATAATATGATAAATCTAGGAAGCCTACGAAGTTCCCACGAACTTTGTCCGGCATAATAGTAATCAGTGCCATGTCAATGTACTCCAACTTCATAACTACATGTGATGCGGATATGGATTTTTCTCAGCTGCATATCTTGAAATCTTCACAAATTGCTGCTAACCTTCTTTGGAAGACGTGATGCGCACAACCGGAATTAATTGCGTAGCTAGAAATGGTACAGTAAGGTAAATAATACTATTTCCGTACTGAAAGTAGAGATATTAAGACAGTTTGTGTCTTTTCTATCTTTATCTGCGACGCCGGGTTGAGAAATTTTTATTTTAGGCGTATTCATTTACTTATATTACTGACGATATAATCCCTATTTTTTACCACTCTCCTGCTGCTACTGGAGTAGGCATTATGTTCCTCCAAATTAGCATGACAATAAAAGGAATCTTTGAGGGACTGGGTACACCCACTGTAATCGTCAACGTCATCGGCTGGCCATTCAGAATCTTCAGACGGAATTATCTTTGGATTTTTTCTAATAAACACTTCAATTGCCTGTGCTACAGTATCTGGACTGTGTATTTTGTTGAAAAGGATAAAAATGAGAATATATTTTAAAATAAATATTTTAATAAATACAATTAGTGACAGGGGCGTAGATAGGCGTTAATCACAAATTAAATCATACATTTCTCGACTTTGAAGATTTCGCCCCATTGTGAATCTCCTAGCAGAATCAGCTATTTCGTATGACAGTCCAAACATACGCCGATTTAAGGGCATAGGGCTCTTTCTATCCATGAAATACGTAATCCGTCAACATCTTAATAATACTAAAAAATTATCTATGTATTTCATATGTTCGAAATTCATTTTTCACTTCAAAAGTTTGAACAACCTGATAAAAATGGGCAGAAGTAGCTCCCAGTGCCAGGATTTACTGGGTTTAGATGATTCATTAAACAGTGGCACTTGACAGTCTTGACCGGAATCCAATTCCTCCACGGGAGCATGTAGAAAGTAAAAGTGTTCATAGGTTGGACAACTTCTTGGAAATTTGCATCCTCGATTCCGACAACTATAGAACTGATACGTTGCCATTTTGACTGGTACCGACGTTTTCCCATTTTTTCCAGTACAACCATCACAATCATTTCCTGACAGCGTCCTCAGTTCTTTAAGTTCAACATCCTCTGCGTTGATGATTATAAGGTTGTTATTTTCAAGATAATTCGTTCCATCAAGAGCCAGTCGTTGTTGAGCGCGATGAAGATCTTTCATTGACATGGGAAGCGCTTGAAGGTAGTCAAAATGAAAGCGAAATTTATCAGCAGCTGCCTCCAACTCAAAACGAGTTCCAGGCTCATTAATTTGTGACATAAACTGTTGAAATACAAATTTAAAATCCTCCAGACGATGAGAATGGTACTTCCTTTTATTATCAAGGAGTTCTTTAATGCGGTTGTATTTTTTATGTCGCCTTCTTTCAACGAATCGCTGTACCCATGTACACTTGCAACAGGTCATAAGTTTCAGCAAGTTTGTGCTCAAAGGAAAAGTAACTGGTTTCCGTAAAAAAGAATCTTGTTTATTATTTAACCATTTCATTATTATTTTGCGCTTCCAAAAGTTCGGCAACTCGTTCAATCGTTCTACCCTACGATTGGATGCCATGTGATTCACTGTAGTTAAACGAATTTTGTGGTGGTGTTTCATTGAGTATGTAAGCGCTTGAGAAATAGCCTGAAATAAACATGAGCCATTTCCTGAATTTGGAATGATCTCAAATACGCCGACATTATGCAGCCATATTCGTCGCATATTTGGTATAGCTAGTAATACACCTCTGGTTATACTTGGAACACGACACGGGTAAAATGAAATAGGTATGAATGTCAGGGGTATTCTGAGAATAGCTCTTTGAATGGATTTTAATTGACATAAACTATAGCTTCCACACGGTATGTATTGTAGCGTATTGTATTGCATAATGGTACATTTGCGTTACTAAATAGTACCGCAGTGTCAGCTATAGCAACATGACTAGGACCGCTATGAGTAGGACTAGAACTTCTTTCATCTTGGATAGACTATATAAACTATAGGTTCGGTCTACTATAGTGGTTATATGCTGGCTGGAGCGCACGGAGAGCAACCCGTTGTAAAAAACATCCTGGATTTTTTGTTGAGTTTGATAATAACAACGTGAATAATAAGCGGCAGCGATCAGATTAGTTTCACGTAGTTTATTTTTTCCATTAGAGGATTACACAAATTTTTATTAAATTCCTTTGTTTAGCTTTATTGAGTCGGAATTCGGGATGCATTATAATTATAACAGTAAAACTGCATTTTCACACATGCCCTTCATATTTTCCAATATTCTCCCGTCTTTGGGCAGGGTCGTTTGAACATTTGATCGTTGCTGCGAATCCACTTGTTAGCAACTGAAAAATGTAACACATTGCATTGTAGCTTTACAAGGAATACTCGTGGAAGCAAAAAGTACAACAAAGTTTGATTATCTTATTTCTTTACTCCATTTTGTTCCATAAAGTACAGGACATCCTCCATGTAATAAGTCGTAGTTTATTTCACCATTTGAAAATAGATTGTACCAAACCACCGCAGAACCCTTTACTGGTCTTACAAGAGTTCTTAATGTGGGAAATCCAGTACCACCACCACTTTCTACGTCTGAAAGCTACATTAACGTCACAATCAATTACTTTTATGACTTGTATGTCGCATCATTGTATTTTATGCCAAGTTTTCATTTTATAGTTAGATTTTAAAAAAATCGAAAACTTTGTAAATCCTTATAAACAATAACTTACATATACCATGAATGTCATCATACGATCTCCTCTTTGAATTTCAGTCTCCGGCAAAAGTTTGACAAACTGAAATTTATATATAAATTTTAAATACACACATGTCACATGTATATACTGTGTGTATCAAATCAAACCTCATAATATTCATAGTATTCAAAACATATGTAACAACATATGACAAATATGGGAAATTTGTGTACATAAATGTAGCTTTACTACCTTTCGTGAAACATTTGCCCATTATAATGCAGTGATGTAATAATTTTTAAATAACCATTTTACCTGATCTTCAAACATGGCATCAACGTGAGGAGTGTAATGACCTCCTGGACTGTTCAGGAAATATAAGAAAGTTAAAACAAATTAGCAACTGCAAATTTAAAACATCCCACCAGCATGACGGAAGTAAAAAAACAATTTGCTCGAACTTGTAAGCTGCTATTTGTACGATTTCCGTGGAGTAGTAGCCTGAAGTATTTAAACCTGTGATAAGAGATACTCGTTTGTTAAAATATTTAAATCTCTTCATAAGATGATCCTCAATCCATGCATTTGCTGAGGTGCGGTATCGGCTGGTCTTTCCTGCTTCAGGATCTGTACCGTCAGGTGAATTAGCGGTTCTGGATTGTCGCATATCTTGTCGCACCTCGCTTTTAAGGTCATTAATATCTTTGTTTGAAATTACATCATATATTTGAACAATAAATGGATTTTCGCTGTGGATTTCTGCTTTCAAAGGTCCAATTAAGTAAAATGGGTGGGTGTGGTGGAAATATTCACATCGATAATCAGATGCGTTGAAGGAGTGTTGCTGTATGTATTTCAAAGTAAAATTGCACTTTACACCAGTGACAGATTTTTCTTTCATCAACGATATGTTTTATGCATATGGCATGTTAATTAACATATTTTTCCCTTCATCATACACTAACCGGTAAGGTATCTCCTCTACACAACGCTTCGTACAAAAATGGACTCGCAGCTGCATCCAGCTCCAATTTAGAATGGTTTGTTTTCTTCAAAAATGCTTCGAATTCTAAGTTCATTTGCAATTTCTTCCGTGCTAAGAAACTTTTCGACTTGAGACTGTTTAATGTACTGTCAAACAAGAAAGGGCTGGAATCCGGTGGAACGATGCTTAAATCAGAACGATCGAAATTTGACCCGATGATTAATTTGTCATGCTGCAAAAGTATTAGAAATAACAAACTCAGATATTTCATATTTATCGCACCCATATACACAAACAAATTTTGCTTTTACAGTTCTCATAATATTCATTACGTGCCTCTTCAATTAATCTCTCCAGAGTACTCGTTATTTTATTAACGCTTGTTGCATTACAAACGCTTTCCAATTTCATATTGCTTCCCACTTGACATCTTTGTAAAACTTCGTCAAATAAATCTATGGCGGATGAGTACATTTTTAGGGCTACAGCGTGCTCAGCTATTTCGACAATGTGAATTAAATCAAGTCCGCTCTTTGTATATAAATCTCCTAATTTGCCTTCGATCATCTAGAAGATTTTTTTTAACTATTACAAATTAATACTATTTTCGATTTTTTTAGCAAACCGTATAATTGTTAAGCTTACATCAGCGGTGGTTAGCGTAAATGCTTGTTTTAAACGAAGAATGTTTTCCATTGCAGCAACCAGATCTGTAGCTTTAGGGAATTTCACTGTAGTTGTTACGTCCGGATATTTTTCTAACAAGACACATATAGGACAAAGTTGTGCAGAATTGCTCCGTATAGCCATTAATTTTTTTTACAATAATATATTATTTAAAATAACGTGAACATGAATACTGGCTATTTGCGTTACCCATTCTTTCCCAAAAAATGTTGATGAAGCGAACAAATCTCCAAATAGTTCGATATGATTTCAAGGGATGCTTCACGTGTTCGTCCATAAGTTTTTCTTTGTTTATGTACCCATCGGTTATCAAAGATACAAATTGTTCTAGTGATATAGATGCATTAAGTGAAGTCACAATGCTTCCATTAAAGTCTTCTAAGTAGCTAGAATTTAATTATATAGGAACATGTCATGCACACCCTGTGACCATGTACAATCTCATTCTGGTTATGCCTTTAATTTCTTTACATTCGTTTCATCTACATACTGTTCTAAAATGACTTACGCTCTTGGCACAACTGCTCCTTCTGAGTCTTTGGAGTCTGCAGAGTGATTTGTCTTATTGTTAATAAAAACAGAAAACGCGGAAGGTAATACATCAAGTTCCATCAACACGAGTAACCTAAGATGATGCACAGACGCAGCAAAATTCGGATCAGTATGTTTGTAGGGTTGATAGGAAGTTAGCGCGGTTTTTGACACTATCACAATAATTGCTAATATAATATGCTTATATTTGGAATTCATATTGATTATATATGTAGTGTAGCACGCCTGCTTTAATGGCTCTTTAATTGATTAATCACTTTAATAAATTGACATTTCGGCTCGCACTAGCACATAGCATATGTATGTAATGTACATTAGAAACTCCTGAAATTGTTTGTGGAGTTCGTAATAGGACCAACAGTGCGAACAAAGAGAAGAAATAAAAAATATTTTTACAAGAGCAATAGAGATGTGATCTAGTTCAGCACGATTTTCAAAATGACATGATGTGCTGTTCACTTCTCATTTTACGACTTTCTGGAGATCCTGAATTATCATGATATATTAAGTGTAACGTCATAAAAGTTTGCAATAAAACAAGTCTGCCTGCATCAATATTTAATATTTACCTGTCCATTCATAACATACTCATCATGTGTAACATCGTGCTCTTCCTGAAATTGTGCTTTCATTATTACCATAATACTTATTTGTGCCAAATGTCTGTCAACCGTAAAAAAATTAATTCTTACTCACAATTGCGATTACTTGTGTAAGATTCATATAACATAATACGACCAAGAAGGGAAACATGGTCTCGCTCGATATATTTATCAATGTAAACACGGTTCATGGTTTTGAGTGTAGAGATTTTGCTTTTTCTCCGGCAAGCGAACTATTTGAAATGTGTGTTTTGTATGTGCATAGTGTGTGGCATCACCGGACATAGTTCAGAGACTGGAAGCTTGCAATTGCAAAGCTTGCTGACATTAATTCAATAAACTAAGCATTACGTCGTTTATGCTTCCCCGACTTGGTATAGATTAAATCGGATGTTTAAAAAATACATGCAAGCAAGGGCGTACCGAGTACAGATATTACTCGTAGCTGACTATATCGAATATAAAATGCAAATACGTGCATTTTAACAATTTTTTGAAAACTTTTATGAAATCATTTATTGAGTGAGTCTTAGCGTATCACGCCTTTTTGCAAACATTTGTCAGTGTATACTTGCATGCAGCTATTTACTTATAAATGAGTACGTTCCTATTCGATATTTACTTTACTACAACAGTAGATGTAGTCCCGATGTATAATTATTGACCATTCATATGTATTCTGAACTGGGTTGTTTCAGTTGGTAGTGTGAGCGTCTGTTTGTACGATGAAGAACTTTCAAATGCTTAGAATATGTAAAAGTTGACATCTTGATATGTATCCCATCTAATTTTTTTTTAAATCCTCCTCCTGACAAAGGTCGCAGTTTGTGCCCATGTAAAGTACTGTTTAAACCCGCTGAACAGACAGGTCAACCTGAAATGAGAAATATTTTATAAATATGTATAGGGAGGCATCGTATGAGAGTGATTCAAATTAACACCATCAAGAATACCCCTCCATTACACCGGTGCACCTACTTGCTTGAAGGTTCTCGGTATAGGCGCCTTAATTTAACGGCAATTTTTAAAGGATAGCTAACTTGTGAAAAGGTTATGTCTATTTAACGTATACCGTCTTTTAATTTTAGTAGATGCTAAATATTGAAAATTTTACCCTTAAAGGACCGCTATAATTAGAGGGCTGCTTCAAGAACAGATTCATTCTAATATTTTTTGCAACTCACAATCAGTATTCAGCCTCTTTGCCATCTTCAATTACAATTTAATTTTCAAATTGCATTGAAAATAATTTAAATTGAATCAAACATTTGAGTATTATTCCACATGTCCGTGGAATATGTAGTATTCTGTGTTCTGTGCGTATAAAGTTGATCCCTGCAGCTGAATAAAATAATGGGGTCGCTATAATTAGAAAACTGCTAAATTTGGAGAGATTCTATAACTGGAAGTTTTACGATATTGATCTATATCAGATTTTAAAATCATTCAAGGCAAAATTATAAATTGGTGTCATTTGGTTCTTAAACTAAAAGGCTTTAAGAGTCATATATGAAAAAAGCACTACATTTAGAGTAGAATTTAATTCACGCGTTATCTATTCTATATTTATAGTATATTCAGTACTACTAAATTACTTTCTATAGTTCATTTGGTTTACGTCCATACCACCGACAAAAATAATATAAGTAAGAAAATAAGGGTACGCGTACGGGACGGTAATGTTTACAAATTAATAGTTCTGTTCTTAAATATAATTGTTGTCGTTTCTGTTTTTATTCGTATTTCATTCAAGAGTTTAACTATTCCATAGTAAAATACATTATGCTACTGCCATATTAGCAGCATTTAAAGCGTATGTACTGATGACGAGTTGAGCAATGATTATTGAGGTATCAGACATGGGACTATATACCCTCTGTGGTATCATAAGGGTCTGAGGGCATCAAACCTTTGTAGTACATCCAGTAAATTTTTGCACATTGAAATTGAAATCATTTTGCAATAATATTCTCAGCAGATGTAACAGGTGCATATTTACAATTCCCGTCCCACAGAATAAAAACGGCTCTATAGCCCAACTATTTCATACTTTCTTTGTTATTACAGTATGGAAATTAAAGCAATAACTACAAAAGTCGTCCGTCATTGCTTTATTATTTTTATCTTCTTTGAATTCAACATGGTAGTGGTAAGTAAATATGTAACAACCGAACCCAAGTCTACAAAAATGCTCTGAAAGAAACTGAGGCTTGGAAATATCTTACTTCATTTTAAACAAAGCTTAACTATCTGTCTTCCTAGGAAGGCATGGGACACGACGTGTAGGTACCAATTTTATATAGAATGAAATGTGTTTTGTTTGAAGAACCAGACATACATTACTTGGTTTATTGTTTTTTTTGCGTTTATGAAAAATTAACACAATGGCAAGCGTCTAACAAAGTCTTTTGAAGTAACGTCTTGTCTCTGTACTCCTTGTGTATGTTTATGACATTGACAACAGTGAGTGCGAAATGCAGACTACAGACTTGTCATGGGTATAGAATAGGTTAGGCATGTCTATTGTATTCCCATATAGTTCTTACTTCTGCATGTATTCTTACGCAGTCAGCGTATATAGCGGTTCATCTTCAGAGAGTTGTTGTAACATTAAGCAGAAGCTGTTAAGTTTTAAGAGATTAACTTTCAGACAGCACTTTTTTCCCTTTTACACTATCTCCTATTTAAACTGGACTGCATTACATGCATACTAAACGCAAAAATGGGCTATTATCTTTCTGCTTTTGCATTGTATTGAATGTCTTCGTTTTGTAGGCAGGATGATCCCATCACGTCGTCTGAACTTCGCCCGCAGCTTCAAACGCCACTGTCGGATACATCATCAGAGCCAGTCGCGTACGTTGAATTCAAATTGCATATTTTCATGCCAGTTCGTTTCACATAGATCAAACCTTTTCCTATCCTCCTGTCATAAAGCTATTTGTATGCGTGTGTGTGGCTAATGCCCTATACAATACATGCTGCATTACATTCTATCATCCCACGCTTTTGTAAAATCTAAACTCGCTGTGAAGTTTAAAAGGACAAGGCAGATACATGCATTCCTGTTTGAAACTGTTTACCAATACCAGGCATCTCCAACATATAGAGGGGAACTGCTTACGTAGATTTATAATCAGTTAAACTTTGAAAGGGTTGTTGTCTTCTTGGTCGGTATTCGGTGGTGGTGGTGTGGTGGGTGATTCATATATCATGGTTTTTTACCTATTCAAGTATGTGAGAGTACGCGGTGAGTATATGCATTTGATACTTTTGAATACGCTGATGACGGCGATGATGATGACCAATGCTACAACGATGACGAGTTAGGAGGAACAACATAGAACTTCTGGTTTGAAATCTGATGTGTAGGACGATGATCCCCAAGTAAACTTGCAAAAATATCACCCTACATCTTCAATGGAGCCATGGTGGCTCTAGTTGCAAGAAACCAAGTCAGTTAAGAGGAGACCCATGTTCGAATCCTGGCATGGCTAAACTGTACCTAAATGTAAGTTGTTTAAGTCGTCGTTAAGTGCTAGAGAAATCGACCAGATTCTTGTGTTAATTACCTTATTCAACTAAAAATAAGTACATAATATATATTATATTAAGCGGTGAAGCCTGTAGCTCAATGGCAGAGCGCCTCTCTGTAAACAGGGGACTTGCGACAAATATTTTGCACGCATTTTTTGCAATAGTAACCTCCTCAAATATGCGAACGGATTGGAAGAAATTTGCCAGTGGATTTCATTGAGGAGGAAGGAGGAATCGTGGCGTATGCGCATGGTTAAAGTAATGTCATAATTATTTGCATTTCAATACACCATCTTTTTTTATTTTTTACTTATTTATTTTTTATTAACCTTCGGTGACAGTATATTTTCATTCTTGTAACTCAAAAGTCAAAACAACATTTTTTAATATTTAAAAAGGTAAGTATTATATATATGTAATGAGAAATGAAGTAATGATATGGTACATGATCAAAGAAATCTTAGAATTTTCAATTTTTTGTATTTTTAACTAGCTATACAGTAGCTGTATCATCTGCCGTACAACAAAACAATCAAAAAGCCTCTTTGTATTCCCACTTTAATATAACAAAAAATAATCAACGTTCCTCACACCGAAAAACAAAATACGATCACACAAAATAAAATGGAACATGTAACAGCTTCCGCAACACTTACCCCCGCATACTAGAGATCTATTTAATGTATTCTATTTCTTTTCTACATTTTCCAGCTTTCATTCTGCACGTTTCCACCAAATCGATTGCAACTGAATTGAAACATCAAAATTTCATTTGGCTAAATTTACTTTGGCTTCAAAATTAAATTTTTAAAAATCAATTAATTTTTTGACATTTTTGCAGGTATTAAAAGTATGTTTAAAATTGTACGATTCACATTTCATTCTAAAAGTTAAAATTACTCGTCACGACAGATTACTTTAAATAATATATTTCCCACTGAAACATTAAGTGCATTTTTAAGTACCAAGTGAATGTACCAAAGAAATGTCGTATTTACGTAAAGTGCGGTGGCCAGGATGTTATAATAAAACTAATATGTAACGTGTAATATGCAAACGTAATACTTAGTGAAACAAAAAGTAACAAATAATGATTTTAAAATGCTTTCAACAATGATATTTAAAATTAATATGAAAACAATGCCGAAAAAAGTCTTATATAATTAATACGCTGTAACATTAATACATGATACTACCTAACTTCAACTATTTAACATGAGTATTAATCGTGATTTGTTTTTTGTTTCTCTCCATGAAACTACACATGGCACAGTCCTTTGGTCACGAGAACATCATCAATGGCTATGTATACGTTATCTTGGAGGGGGTTTCTTGGAACCTCAAAGATAAGTAGAAACATGGAATGCAAATCAGTGAATTGTACTTTAGCTGTAAGCCAATCTAAAGCAGAGTTGGAGCGCTCAGCGATTTCAACCGATTTCCTGGTCTGCTTGGCGGTTGTAACAGTAACAGTAAATTTGAGGGGACGCCCATCTGTTCCACGACCGGAGCTTCTTGCTGGGCCACCATCGGATCCAAAAATAAAGTTAACAAAGCGAAAGTATAGACATACTGTTCCATCTCCAGATGAATTCATCACAGAGCGGATCTCAAGGTTGGATTGCTTGCCAGTCTCTACAACTGTAGAAAATCCCTTGCCAAAACCAGGTGTTTGGTATGTCGTGTAATCCCAACTCTGTCCTCTTGAGCGTACAGGACATTTCGCGTAGTCAAAGTCACAAAAGAGCACAATGGAGTTGGTATCTCGAAGTGAATAGGCTGGGCTGTCATTAAGCCTTAAGATTTTTGTTTCCACTCTTTGTCCAACTGCAGAAGACGATCCTGACGCTCCAGTGACGGCACCTGTGTCTCCCCTATTGTGATAATTGTTATTACCGCCCACTGGGTTCCTTGTATTTGAAGTAGAGGTTACGCGGCTGTTACTGTGAGTTGGGGTGGACGAAAACCGATTAACACCGGACGGGGAAGCAAAATGGTTCTTTTGAGTTTGGGAAACTTGAATGGTTCCACTGGCAAATGGAGTGATCCTATTGTCATTGATTTGTTGCTGTTGTCTGTTAATGCTACTTCCACCAGCGCGATTATTATTGCCATTATTACGGTTTTGTTGGGATTCTGGAAAGATACGAGGACTGAATGTAAATGGCTTCTTAGTTGTAAACTTTGTAATAGCTACTGTAGTAGTAGGTCTTCTTGTCGTCGTCGTACTAGTAGTTATCGCGCTGGCCGTATGGACAAGCTTACTAAACCTGATATTATTACTATTACTCTGTGAACTGAAACTATTGAATGAGGTCGCACTTGTACCTGCAAATGGGAAATTTTGATTGAATTGTTGTTGCTTTTGTGGTTGCCTTCCAGAAAATCTGTTGCTGCTGAAGCTTCCCAGTCTGGTAGCAACAAGATTATTTGTTCCGTCAATTTCATTGGACTCGATTTCATTGAAAAATATTTTTGACGGGGCTGGTCTGGGGGTAGTAGTAGTTGTTGTTCGTCTAGTGGTAGTGGTAGTAGTTCTGCGCGTTGTGGGTTTAGGAGCAGGAGTAGCTTGTGGGACGAAAGAGTGGCCGGAGGAGCCTAAAATTAAAACCAAATTGATTAAATATTAAATCGCTGCCAAAGTGTTATAAAAAATTATATTAAGGCTAAATTATATTATACGTATAAATGCAACTACAAACAAACGGGTACGTTGATTATTACAATACGCAGACAACAGCACTTTTTACAGGACTTTTTTTTACACATTTTACACGCAAACGCATCAACAGTTTGAATAATACATATATACAATATACACACGATGTACATACCCGGACCAAGACAGACATTTTTAAGTAAAATACAAAACATGGTACAAGGTAAAACTTCTTTTCTAGTGCAGTTACGCTGAAGACAAATGTCGTTGCAGTTTTTACAGTTTAATTAAACGTTAATGATATCCTAGTTGATGCCACATGTTAACTCCTTTTGGAATGATGAAGCAACTTCGATAATTATCATTCTCACTTGTTTAGTCATGTTTAGAGGTATGTGTAGCCCGAGATAGGCATACACATAAATTAATTCATACTTATTACTATTACATTTCCTTAATTTTTCATTAATTTCTACTACACTTTTTACAGTTTTTATAAGAGTGCATCTTTCATAAAAGGTGCTTCACTACAGATAAAGGATATTTTTACAACAGCAATACAAAGCAGTTATACACAAAGATATTATCACAATTATCAATATTAGTTTCCCATTTTCAGTTACCCTTATTAGTTAGCGGTTATGTTAAGTAGCGTAAGTATAAATGTTAATAAATATACCGTTTCACCAATAATAAAAATTCATGCTCATTTACAATGCTTAGTTTGATAGTTTACCATCTCTTTGAGGCTCCAAAACTGATAGAGGCCACCTTTCAAATATCATGCAGCAAAATACAAGATGATTTTCAGATAAATAAATAAATAAATAGAAACTTACAATTTTTCGAAAATTTACTCAGAAACTAATAATGACTTAATATAAGAGGATATGAAAGTAGCTGAAATGAGTATAAGATTATAGCTAACTAACTAAATTGGAGATAAAATATAAAAGAAAATAAATATTGAGTAACTGTAAAGCGAATCAAGGAGGACGGCTCCTATATGTATACAAGAAGAAACAACGATAGAAAATGGAATATTAAAAAAAAATGGCCATTAAGACAATAAGTAGAATATTAAATAATTTGTAAACATAAGGTATAAATCAAGCAAAATAAATAAATATAAATAAGTAATAAATAAATATGGCAGGAACGTGCATCTCTGTTGTCTATTCAAAAATGCGTCATCAAGTACTATTAGCAATTTTAATGATGATACAAGTAATGACTGCCAACACTACTGCTGTGATGAATCAATTGTCCAGTCGTCGTCACGAAGTTAGGAACGGGTACATTGTGGTGTATAATGGATGCGGATGCTGTTGGATAATGGAATGTCTGCGACAAATGATGAGTCTGAGGAAAGTGGTCTGGTGCCGCTATAATATGAGGTTGAATTGGAACAGTTGTGGGATCATCATGGTGTAAAATCTGATGATGATATTGGACTTGAGGTTTGATTAGAGTTGGAAAGTGGTGTACAGTAGGATGTAACTGTACTTGATGGGAACTGTGATGAACAAGTTCGGATTTCTGAATAATGTGGTGCACGTCGTGCAGGGGTTGATGATGATGAAGCTGCACTTGGAAAGGTTGGTAGGGGATCAGGGCAGTTGCGGTCTTGGATATATGATGCTTTGATGATGAGTGGACGGATACTGCTGCAGAAACGATAAAAGGTCATTTTAAGAGAAAAAGAATATGGTGAAGGTTAATATCCAAGGCACGACACACATGAAGACAAAGATACAGTACAAAATACTTAGTACGTTTGCGCAGACTGCAGACAGGCAAAAATAAATTAAATAAGAGCAAGTTAAGTGTTGGTAAAAAACAAACCCGATCAGTCACAGGAAAAAAGTTATTAAGTCTGAATACGTGTACGCATATAGTAGTAGTAGTAGTAGTAGATATGCAGAAAATAATAAATAAATAAATAATTGCGGCTACTCGTCGCAAATGCTATAATAAAGTCATGATGGCACACACCAAGCAAGACACGTGGTCAATGCATCTTTCGGATTACGTCGTCACGTTCACGTGTATTAATCACGACTATGTTGTGTTTTTAGTTGTCGTCGTCAGCTAATTAATGAAGATGCGCCTAGTAAAAATATATAATTACTGTGCACATCTGAGTATATTACATATATAAAAAATATAAAACGAGCGTAAACGCTGGTAAATTCATGTCTGCAAATATTGAATTGTTTCGTCTAAATACTTTTTCACATGACCAGTTAAACAACATGGCTGTTTGATATACATCATATTTTTGATTGAGCTGTTCTTGAAGCAAATTTACGTTCGACTACAGAAAACACACAAATCGTTTGCTTGCTGACACATTGCAGTGATGCAATTCAAAAGAGGAAGAGACCAGCAAATAACGACTTGACACTTTGCGAAGAGCAACATGTAGTGATAAACGGCAACGGGTGAAGAACAGGGGCATTACTTGCAATTGCAACTACTTTTCACAAACTTGCGATACAAAAGACACACACACAAAGACACGCAAAATGTTCTCGTGTACTAATTTTGACCTTACTTACCTCACCTCATTTTTTGATGAGGATTCCTCAGATATTGATTTGTGGTCCTGCCTCTCTATCTCATGGAGTTTATTGTTGTTATTGTGAGTATATTAAACTAAACTAAAGTAATTTAGACTAAAATGACTACATATACGACAGGATACAAAGTGTAATATGCTACTGATACCACACGAGAGAAAAATGTTACTCTATCCATTTCTAAATCAGACATGGCGTTGTTCTTAATAAACTGCCTTGCGAATGATTAATGAAATTTGTTACGTGTGCTATCTTCATTCTTCATTAATTACTAATTATCAGCGTACCCTATAAACCAACCGGTCATCATCAATGATCTCGCATATTGTACTTGATTTATTGTACTTTTCTTAACGTTACATAACTTTACTGTCTATATGGCAGAGGAAGGTTCTTTCATGATTTCTGTGTGGTGTCTGTCTGGCAATCTCATAGGTAGCAATTAAAACTAAAATGTTATTGGGTTAATTTGTATCCAAGAAAAAAATCCTTCCCATTTATAAAACGCTACAAAAAGTTGATGGTTACTGAGTAAGTAAAAGTAATTTGTTCGCGGGTCTAACATCTACTATTTCATATAGACATCTTGGTTGAAATATATATTTTACTTTTTCATCATTCAACTGTATCATTATCATGACCATATCAACAGGAATGCGACTGCCCAATTTGTGCCCTCTTGTGTGCTTTTATTATCGGTATGTACGTTTAATAACTAGGTAATAGGTTGTGCACGACTACATTGTTTCTGAACACCACTACTCCATGCAATGCCGTTACATCACAGTAAGTTGTCCCTCTTGAAGAACGTTACTGTCAAGAGTGGGTATATTGTGGATAGATTTCTGTTGTGATACTGGTACTTCTATCGTAGACAATAATGCTACTACTACTATCATCAATATTACTAGTACTACCAGTTGTAAAGGTAAGGTCATTAATATTAATATCTACAAAAGAAGACATGGGAGGACCTGATGTGCAGAGGCCAGGATACTGTTGAGAACAGAAGGTTCCTTCCGGACACGCAGAGCAGGGAGCACCTCTTTTGTACATTTCTGTTGTAATGATATTTCCAGCGGGACCATAATTGCAAATGTACAATTTCCTGTTCCATTTACCGTCATTATAGTAAGCGTATCCACAACCGACTTTGCTCGTTTCAGCCCACAGCATTTGGGTATAATGGCCTAGTTCTTTCACAAACCTAGAGTGTATTGTAACAAAGTGTTAAAATGTTAATTACCATTTTATTGAGCATTATACTTGTGCTGAAAAACTACAAAGAAGTATCTATATGCTTTCAGGAGAGCAGCCTGCTAAATATTAGATGCGTCCAATAATTTATTCAGTACTAAATGTAAACTGAGGTTTCTTCTTACGCAAAGTAGTCCACACTTCTTGGGTTGAAGCGAGCAACCTCATCGTACCAAGCCATAATTGCTTGGTTCCAGTCGGCCCCTTCACGGATAAGGTTTTCACTGAATTGGTAAAGATTTTGACCGGTCAAGAAACGATCTGAAAGGTAAATAGCATAACTTATTATTGATGTACCTGGTAAGTGGAATGAATGCATGTACAGTTGGTACACATTGGAACGAACGAGGAATGCCTTGACATAATATAATTGTCGATAGTGATACCCAATTCTTGCAGCTATTTACCAGCCAGTGGCATAATAACAATGTTATGATATCCTGACGAAATGGCAGTTTGATATTTAACATTTCCACATAGACAGCATTGCTAAATGGTGGAATTTCCTGTGTTGTATGTTGTGATATTTGGAAGTAATTAAGCAGATTTGTACGAACGAACATTACATGAGCGCTATACTACCTATGAATTAAATATGTTTGATTCCTTACGAATTTGATGGAAAGCCGTGATCATAAATTAAATGGGATAACAAGATACAGCTTTGATTCCTGCACGATGCAGCACAAGATGAAATGTTTTCCTCGCGTTGAAACGTGAGAAAACAACAATTCTGGCAAGCAGAAAACAAGACTGGTGCATTTTGATTTAATAAAATTTGGTAATAAAAGATACTTCATTTGAATCATTTTCCCATTCTGCGAGCTATCGGCAACATGTAAATAATGCGATTTAGGAATTATATGGAAAATCTAATCATGTTGTCGCGCAGTAATGGTGGAATTAAAATGGAGGAAGTCATTAAGAGTCCTCCTATCCTCTTTTAAACACTTATTACATGATTTCTGCTTGTTTTTAATAGTTCAACACAATCACGAAATCGCATTATATGGCAAATTTGATAAAATAAAATGCGTTATCAAAAACGTATGTCATTGCCTAAGATCTTGGTGTAAATAAACTGTCAAAAGTGAGGTCATTTGATTGCCATAAAATGAAGGTGCCTATTTGCGGATATACTTTGCTATTTTAGACAGAATATAAGAGTCTCCCGTTCATTGGCTTTGGCTGCCTTGTGGTGTCGCGGCTTATCTCCTTCAACTTCGAATATGTGCACAGTGCACACATTGTCTATTCTCTCTCAGTCTACCAACGAACAACAGTAACGTGCAAAGGATTCGTGACCAGTTAAGAATTTAGTATTTTACGTAAAGTGACTTCCAAATGAACGCTATTAAATAAGTCAACATTTATGCACATGCGGCGTAAATGCAAAAATTATACAGACAGTTAGTCCTACTTAGTGATTAAAAAATATGGTTCCAGCACGGTAGCGCAGTTTGAAAGTATGCCGCTAATATGAAATTCACTACCATCACCACTGCCATTAATTGTACAACAACACGTGGGTGGTGTGATTATATTAATTGTAAATGAAAGTAATTGCTTTAATTGCTAGTTCGAAGGTAAAGATTACATTTAATTGTTGTGCATATCGCGTTGGGTGAGTGAGCATGTGTAATAAACCCTGCATCATTGCCAAAAATCAAAACCTTTATTTGTAGCTACAGGATAAAGATTACATTTAATTGTTGTGCATATCGCGTTGGGTGAGTGAGCATGTGTAATAAACCCTGCATCATTGCCAAAAATCAAAACCTTTATTTGTAGCTGCAGGTGATGCCACATCAATGATTTTTATACTTAATGGCATATTATAATTGATCAAGTATTTTAAGTACTAATGAATTCGCAATTAAAGGGCGGGATGCTTTGTAGGCACATGCAGATTTAAATTTAAACATAACATGACATTTAGTCACGTGAAGCATGGAAGTAAGAACTTGTAAATAATTACACTTACCGACTTTACGACAGTTCAGACAATCATGAGTGTATTTGCATTGTTCTGCTAATCTTTGTGCGGACGCTGCAAGCTCATCATCCCATTCCTGCAAAAAATATTTTTATGCTATTCAGTAAAACGTGATTCGATGGACTTTAAGACAAGCAAAATTACATTAAAAGGTAAAAACCCTTAGATAAACAAAGTAAGTAAAAACCACGTTGTTTTGTACCATTTGTAGTATATTTGATCCGGAAGGTTGTGGACCAGGTTTGCCTCTTCTTTCTCCTCCACTTGCCACCATTTGTCGGAGAGAATTATGAAGCTGCATAATTTGTCGTCGGTCTGAAGCAGGAATGCCAATTTCATACGGATTCTTACATTTCGGACCGATTCCCTATGAAATATAAAATTAGAATTAGGATCACTATAATAAACATACATTTTGTGGGATCAGTCGTCTGCATATTTAATTACACAAATACCTATATTACGTCGTAAAATATGTTTGCCATATAGTCTCTCATCATCCTTAATATACTTGTCTACCGAAGTGTAATTATTATGTTAACAAATACGATTTATATATTTGTAGCTCATTTTTAGAAAATAAATAAAGTAATAAATAAGTGTGCTTAACTTTCACAAAGCAACTGCATTATTTTAACTAAACGGTCAACCTTCATAAGATTACATGCTGCTGCTACTTACCAATACTGAAAATATGAATGCTAAATCAGGTAAACTCGCTACAAGGTTCAAAGTTTGATAACTAATTTAAAGGAAGACTTAAACAATTTGTTATTCAAAACAAACAAGTTTTTCACAATGTCATCGTACGCGACACGTTAATTTTGAATGCAAATATTTGTATCATCCTCTCCTTGACAGTTTGACATATGCACACGTTGCACGTAAACTATAGCCGACTGGGATTGACTTGTAAGTAAATAAGCTCACGACAACTCGCTTGTAAACAGCGGCGGCACAGCGCAGTTGCAATTTCTGCGTGTACGCACTTTGTCGAAAATTGGCTATTATTATTACGCCAACGTTTCACACATTGTCAATTGTATATTTGCACAGTAAAAGAAGGAGAATAATAGTAAACGTAAATATGAAGCATATTTTAAAACATCATTTATTCCTGTCAGTCATGGTCAAAAGATCTCACCACTCATCACCACCACTTTACACAGAATTGTTTCGTTGTCAATGTCATGATCAAACTTGAGCGCATGTAATGGTCATCATGTTATTGGATTCGAATGAAAATAATATACTCCGCAGCGCCAATTTTACAATAATTTAGCGTTTTCTACAATTGCACACCACCATTTGCGGAAAGGACACATTATTTGTCTAAAATCAGGAAATAGTTAGTCCCTCAATGGTGTCTTTGGTGAAGTGTATTACGAAATACTCGTTGACAAATACAAAGAAACATGACATCAACTTATTGTTTTTGCTCCAGTGTTAGCGCTAAAAAGGATAAAAAGATTCATAACATTTTGACAGCTCCTTCCTTCAATTTTATTGTTCGTCATGCTGATCATTGTATTAGGCATGTGCAGACAAACAACCATTTTAAGACAAATTACATTTTTATTACATAATAGCGTAAATATGATAATTTTAACGATGTAAAAAAGGTAAAGGCATTTCCAAACATACGTGGTGTGTTTACTAGTACTGAAATTACAAGTGAATAGACAAAATGTAATGAAACCTAAACCTTGTACAGGCTGGAAATGAGATGCTTGTTTACTATGTAATTTCATGGAGTACCTTTTTACATCTTGTATACATTGGTAATAATTGGTATTCTTGCTGCTTAAATTTTTGGAGGTTTTGAGAGGAGGTGTTGCCCGTTTGCGTTAATTACATACTTTGTTATTTACAATTTTAGTTGGACAGGTGATCCGAAAACCAGAGTGTAAATTAAATTTTGCAAAATACTGTTTAAACGTAATTTTTTAAGAACATGAAAATTTTGCATTAGTATTAGTATATACGAATGATGTCAGCGTTTATCCCCCTAGACTCCAGACAGACTAGACCACAATAACATTTTTGCTTCTTTTGCTGACTCCGTGTGTGGAAAAACGCCAATATTAAAGCTGATTTCGCTTTAAGGATT
>JAHZNE010002275.1:0-15449 GCA_027744055.1 Callyntrura sp. NNG-2020
ATGGGGATACTCACGTGAGTCTTAAATAAACAATCGAATAAAAACTAACTTTGGTAGTTTCATACATTTACTATTCTTCCCAAAAATGTTATTAAATGATGAATATGGTCACTTTTAAAATCATGCATACGTAAAGGTGCAAATCGAATCGGGAAAAGTAATTAGGATGATGCATCATTATTACAAACATTTTCATCTTGCGTGCAAGCCTACTTTATGTCGAAATAATTTGTATTTTGGTTCCACCAGTTTGTCTCACAAGAAGTTATTTTACTCAGCACTAGCAACCGTGTGACGTATATATGTATATATTCAAATTGCCTATACTCAGGACAAAAGTTGAAGTAATGAGCATGCTACAATCCGATTCTCGCCTGCGTAGGAAGGCAGTAATATATTTTACATATGTAGTAACAGTAGTACATGCACGTACCACCATTTCCACTAATAATATATAAAGGCTCAAATCTTTTTAAGCAATTTGTTTCTGCCGTTGTTCGTCAGTTTTTTATTCACGTTGCCCTCTCATCCTATCTCTGGTTGTTTGAAGCATTTTTTGTTTAGATTTTTCCCACTTCGTTCACTCATTTCTTAGTTGAGTCGCGTAAAATCAAACAGACAGACACGACAGAATAGAGGAGGATGATGAGCAGAAAGAAACGTAAAAACGCGTAAGTTGTAAGCACCATCATCATCTTGTAGTCATAACGTAGTAAATTGTTGTACCACGAAGAGAGAACAGCCTTTCTGTACCTCAGTGCCCAGTACAAAAAAACAGAATCTAAAAAACACCAGAGAGATTTACGATGTTACTGTATGAAAGAACTCACCAAAGAGAAATAATAAGTTTTCCCACAATCAAAGCCCTCGCGTGCTGACCTCAAGTGTCTTAATACATTTGCATGTTGCATAATAATTAGTTCTCAAAAAATAGATTTTTTGCTTTCTTTTTGACGAGTTGACGAATAACAATTTTACATGAGAAAAAAACAAATGCGTCTCAGTGCCGTCATCATCATAATCATCACCATTACGATATATTCTCAAGCTTTTATTTTACGAAAGAGTAACCGAACTCATCAAATTCAACAGCAGCAGCGCTTTGACGCTTCCCTGCATACATTTGTGCTTCAGACTTCTCTTCTGCTGCCGAGAAACGCGATATGGTGAGTGGTTTTTTTTATGTCGGAAGGTCTTTCTGTTCCTGGTAATTTGCTGCATCTTTGTACTGGCAGACATAATGTATTACCCACCTATATATATGCAAAAAATAATCATTTCAATTGTTAATGGTATTAATGACTTTGGTTCATGTCTCACATATTCAGTATATTGCTACTTTCATCTGCCAGATTTCAATCTTCAAAAAAAAAACTTTCTCGTTTATTTGAAATTAGTGGATGAATTTATCAAAGATGTGGCTCGAGATTACAAAGATTCTGCCTTTGAAAGATTCCTGCTGCTGCGATTATAGAGATATTTGCGGATATTGCTTTTTGATGAGACATACAAGAGCAACAACTTTTCTTGTAATCAGCAGAAATAGTGCTTTATCTTGTAATACATTTTGTATGATTACTCGTCCAAGTGGTGCGGCAGACTATTATCAGAAACATCTAACACAGTCACCTGAGTTTTATTAGCCATTAAAACCAGTAGCCTACGGAGAACATCTTGTTTTGCATGCATAATAATAATTTCATGTAAGATGAAAAATGGTGTATATATGTACCTAATGGAAGTATGTATATGAAGCAATGGAAGCATACATTGATAAATCCTCGTGTATATCATATCAGCGTGCAACTTTTTTTAAAACTTTAATTCCTCAGTCGGTATGTGTTCCGTCCGGTCTAGTGGTGGTTACTTGACCTGACAAGCTTGTCACTGTCATGTCAACTCAAGCTTGTCATGAAAGTGAACTCAACTCTGTGCCGGGGCCGGGACACGGGGAATTGTAAACCTACAAATGGAAAGCAGTTTCTTGCTCTTCTCTGCGCTCTTCATAACTTTTATTACACCTGTGTCGGGATGTAATACACTTTGAAATACATAATACATTACTCACTCACTCACTCACTTACGACCGGATGAATGTGTAAATCTATTGCTTAAGACTCACAATTATGTGTATCTCATTTTCATATTCCCAACGTTTCACAGGAATGCTGAAATAGTTTGTGCTACCCGTACCATAACATTATTACTAACATGATCATAATTTGCATGCATTTTGTGTATTTTTCATTACAAAGCAATAATACACATATGGAGTCCTCATCATCTTCACGTTATAATGTACACATTTTACAACCAATATTCTTGCAAATTGTAATAACAAAAAGTAATAAAATGTCCTGGTATTTTACTTATTCCCTACATCATTATTTTATGTCTCGAATGCTAAAAATTCAACTAGCTGAGAGAGTATACAAGCATGTCAGAAATACGCCGCGTCTCATTATTTCTCCTGAAACAAAAATACCCGATGAGAAGAGGAGTGAAAAAAACAACAATCCTTAATGCAGTAACCGTAATACCGCCGTTACACACAAAGTCCTCTCTCTGCTCTGCTTTTTCCTTTGCCACACTCATAAAAATTAAAGAAATTATTGCTCTTCGACATTATGCATGTAATTCATAAAGAAGTGCCGCTACAGGTTTGACCATTTTGTGATGTGTGCATATCTAATGAGCTTTGTTGGTTCTATTGACTTGCTACTTTTACGCATCTCGTAATACGTTTTAGTAGGTACAGATATACTTACGAAGACGGACAAATGCATTATATATATCCTACAGTAATACAAAGTCAACACAGGCCCATCTAGTTTACCTATAAACGAATAAACGCGATGAAGCCTCAGACGCGCTTGCTCAACATACTTAATTTGGTTCACACTATAACATTACGAGAGTGACTAGAATACCAACATCAACCATCTCTCAAACTGAGTGCTGAACGGTTAGCCCTTCGTCGGAAAAAAGATGATGATGTGCTTATTGTTGTTAATGACGTAACGACTTAATACATCACATCTCTTCCAATAATTTCATGCCATGTCCATCCGTCGTATTCTCTCACACAGCATTTTAATTTACAGAGCCATTAAAATGTATAGCTTAAAGTATGCCGTACATGAAATTAGTGGTGCATTTAGAACATGCTTATTTTCAGTTCTTGACTGGGTACGGAGGATACACCTAGATACTACTGTAATATTCTAACAAACAGCTCTAAATATATAACAGCACCTGTTTTTCTGTAACTTGTAACACGGAGCGATTGCAAGGACATTGGAATAGAATACAAACCAAAAAGATAACTACACTAAAGCATGACGCTTTTTCTTCGGGTTGACTTCTTCTGAATAACTAGTGCATATTATTCTACATGTCATTAATATAATTCCCTTTGTACAAAATCAGCCAATGCGAACTATCATGTACACTAGTCATTTCCTGTCATTTCTATTATTGAAAAAACAATTCAGACAAAAAATCGCAAAGTACATACTATTACCGCTTATTTCGTTATTAATATTGCCAGACACCTCTTTCTCTCTCCCTTTTATTTCTCCTCTTTCCCGACAGTGTAGAGAGATATGATTACGGTTATTGCTACTTTACATTGCTAGAGTGGCACACAACAACGCTCACAACTAATGCTTACGTATACTTTCTGCATTTTGATGTCTTTCTCATGTCCTCATTATAGGCTACTTTAGAGAATAATTTAGAACTGGCACTAATTATCATAACAAAAAAGGCAAATCCGTTTCCCTTTTGTGCACTTCTCTTTACAAGATAACAAGAAGACGGGTAAATGGCCCTCTGTATCAAACTTTTTTTCTTCTTAAAAAACGGTGTGTATAGCTGTAGTTAGATATGCAATATGGGGATGAATAATACATTGTAAAGTAAGCAAGTGACAAGGTGGAAAATTCGTAAATATAGAGTAATTACTATTCACATATTTTGTACTTCTCTCCCTTGAGATACTTTTTTTGCTCGTCTTGACTTCCTTTTTTGATGCGTGTTTACATGTTCGTTCATTTCTCTGTAAAGTTTTTCGAATATGGCAAAGGTAAGCCGTGTTGGTTGCTGTTTAAAATGTGAATAGGAAGCGTTTTAGCTGCTCGCTCGTTTGACTTGAAGACCGAAGCTCCTTCTCTAAATTACCATCTTTCTTTTTACCAACCAAGAGTTTGCACATGGTCATTATTACTTGTTACTGCTGCTGTTCGCTCTCTGCAGATGTACATTACATAGTCGGATGAGTGCGATGTTCAACTATCCAGAAAAATGTATACACATTTTCCTTTTAAATCATAATGCTCCCTGCACACTTGACATCTGTAATTCCTATTCTGTTATCTATTGTTGTGAACCCGTGATACGATGATGATGCGATTTTTTGTCTAGTTGCATGTGAATTTAAGTGCAAAGCGTTGTTACTTAAACGCTGCGATGAAGTACGGTTACACCGTTTTGATCTGTCGGTATTTTTAAATACGTCAGAAATCACAAAGTTGATGCACCCTTTGTTTTAGATGTAATGGCTGCTACTTGTAAAGTAGAGCAGGTCCTTGCCCAACAAAGTTGAATACGTTTGCGTGATGTAAATGCACATCCTTGTCCAATTATATCTTGGTATACCTACAATAAATTACTTTAATTAGTTGCAACTTGCAACTGAAAGTATTTAATTGCAAATGGGTCTAATTATTAGTGCAGTCAAGTTCCTTTTTTCCCGCGTGACTTTAAATTATTCGATTACCTGTAATTTTTTAAAATGCTACTAAAAATTCAACTTTCCTCCAGAAAAAGAAATACCATACTTTGTTGACTTTACTCGTATTACATAGTACGCGAGAACTAATATAAAATATAAAAGAGACTCCATCCCATCCCAGTATCCCGTTTTACTGTTTAAACTTATTATTATTAATATAAAGTCATAAAAGGCCCAGACAAAGTAATAATATTAACATCGTATATAAACCATTTTCACAAAAAGATGAATCTGAAAACAATCTGTAAAGATATTAGGGCAAGTTTCTATACACAAAGTGTACCTTAATGCTACCGCCATTTCTTCACCTAAATTACCCACATCTTTGAAAATTAACAAAAAGATGAGCACTGTAACGGTACTCTCAAAGCATTATTTTGCCTTCTTTTCACTTCAAAATGGAACATATTTTATGTTTCTTGTGGTGTTACTAGAAGAGGACCATGTCGGTGGCGGCGTAATCGACAGCAAACAAAACACTAGAAAAATAATAAATGATAGGATGCTTTTACCAATATTGTCATAACTTGAATAGATGTGCCATACCAGACTAACTTGGCGTTCAATGACTTTCACAAAACACATCGTTGACAATAATGATAGTCTAAGACTATTATTACTTATCATTATTTATCCATCTATCACAAAATCTACCACATTTCAAAGTTTAACATTTCTGACAATGAGTTCATGTAGATAGTTACTGATCATCTCGTTCATAAGGATTATGTTGCATTTTTACAGTTTTGAACTAAACGAGATTTTACGATGTAAATAAGTAGCTTAAAAGTCCCTACTTACCAATATTGTGATAACTTGAATAGCTGTGCCATACCACCAGACTAACTTGGCGTTCAGTGACTTTCACAAAACACATCGTTGACAATAATGATAGTCTAAGACTATTATTACTTATCATTATTTATCCATCTATCACAAAATTTTCAGAGTTTAACATTTCTGACAATGAGTTCATGTAGATAGTTGCTGATCATCTCGTTCATAAGGATTATGTTGCATTTTTACAGTTTTGAACTAAACGAGATTTTACGATGTAAACAAGTAGCTTAAAAGTCCCTACTTGCTGTACACTTACATATAGGTAGTACACACGTTGAAAATTTTCAGTCGTGCTATTATGAATTCATTTCACTGCATAATGATCATGGGTATTGTATATGTTATGTATCCCTAAAGCACTTTCCGCATGTCAGTATCATCATGACCAGGTATTGTGCGTGGGGAATGGGGATGGATGTAAAGAAACTAGAATGTTCTGTTCTAATGATGCGCTTTTTGCTCTCCTCTCTAGTTTATTCCTTCCATAAATGCTGTCGGCTTGTCTTTTGATTTTTTGTTGTAAAAAGAGCATCAGCTAGAGAGAAGGGTCAAAGAAAAATCAAGCAGAACTTGCTGCTGCTGCTGCTGCTGCTGCCACGATCTATTTTTCTTAGCACACAATAAGGAAAAGGTTTTAAGATAAGCGTTTAGAGAGACATAGCCAGAGCTACAATATGCATACCGGGAATGTGAGTCATACCTTAAGTGGAGGTTAAATCAGCGTCAATTTGAGGGATAAATGCAGCGATTCGTCCAGTATTATAGACGTCGTAAGTTAAACGATTCAACGGGGAGTTTCGATTTTTAAAAAAATGTATGCAAAATTACATAGCTTTCCAATCGGTAAAATTAATATATTAATATCATTGCCAGTTTATATTTAAAAGTTTAATTAATTTTTTTCTCCATGCCTGGTATAATTTCACTTTTATTATGCTATTTTACCAGCCGACAGAGACCTAGTCTTTGCTAGCAACTAGTAGGTGGTGCATTGGTGGTCCCTTATTTTGTAAACCTATTTTCTTCCTGATTTCATTCTCCTTCGGCTGAATGCCTACTGGTGCATCAGATATTATGATAAATGAGGATAATGATTTTATGAAATCCAATATACTCCCATGGGCGATCTTCAAAGGGATTTTTAAATTTCCAGCTGGCATTCCCTTTCTACGAAAAGCAACAAGGAGGCAAGATGATACCTTTCACAATCGTTTACTTTTCTGTCAATGCAATAACCCGATACAGCTTATATCGTTCGCTGTATCATTTTATAGCCGTAATTTTAGCAAAATAGGAACCGTTTTTGAAATGGATGTTCACTTCGTGGGTAAAATCTTTTGAGAAGGCATGCCTTGATCTACATATTTTAGCCAACAATGTACTATATTTCATAGTAATATGGGTCAGATGGTACTACAATTTAAAACAAAAAATAATTAAAGCGAATAAATTAATAGTATTTTAAAAAGCAAGGCGTTCAGCACGAGTCACTCATCTGTAATTCATGCTGCCGGGTATAGCCCCTTTGGATTGACAAAGTACCCTATTCTTGTTTCATGGACTTTCCCCGTTAAAAAACTTCCTTTCTAATCCATGATTGTGGAAGCATATAGGCGGGTGCATGAATATGTACTTACATCTAAACTAGATGAATATATTTGGAAGGATTTTTACGCTCTGTCACTTCGACTATTTATTCATTTCATCAACAATGGGAACAGCAGTTGTTAAGTCGTCGGCAGACAAGTATGGTGGGAGACTTACGGTAGCTTTGTCATTTGAGTATCCAACAGCCTTCAACAATTACTCAAATCAACAGAATATATTTGAATTCGACTGCAATCTCTGCGTACAGTTTTTTTTATGGAAAAGAGGCAAAATTGACTAGCATTTGCTGCGAGGGAATGACAAATCTGCAGCATGTTGCTCAGACGGTTCACTGATTGAGTCGTTTTTTTGTAAAAAAACGGTTGGATCATACTATTTCGTTTTGTACCACCACCGCTACCATTAAAATAGTACACATGGGCACACATCGTCATCTCCCTTCGCACACAATAATTTTGTTCTTATCTACATTTGTGTAAATGGATCAGTTCACTGTCCTTCTCTTGTTTATCTGCAAGGCGAAAATTCTTGGTAGCTTTTGCCCACACAGTCACCCAGGATTTCACAGACAAGCCTGTCGTGGTCTCCCCATAATGTGCGTAATATCAATAATAAAACTGGATATTATTATGTATCTAAACACACCGACCAAAAAATCTGCTGTTGTGCGGACCGAACCCTTTTTTCCATTTTTTCGGAAAAATATACATAATGAACTTTGGAAAATGGACATAATATGAGTGAGAGTGAGCGAGAGTGAATGAGTAAGCAGCAAGTCAATCTTACCCCAAGTTGTGAAACCCATCATCAGCTTCTGTTGTTATTTATACTTTTGTGTGCTTAGCGCTCTTATCGCACACACGAGAATCATACAATTGCATTTGGTCTAGTATCGTATTTTTATAATGTGCATCCACACAAATATATATGTGATTCGGAGAAGAACCCTTTTTATATACTTTGGTTTCCCAAGTATTACTCGAGAGTGGATTCACTCATTCCCAGAGATTTTCATCTTCACATACATTTTCATTAGTAATATTGTATCTTCTCTCCGCAGTAGTAGTAGTAGTAGAAACGGAGTCATTCCGTATATTGATAATCTTCTCTTGAAAGGATTTGAAAAGCAGGCATGGTTTCATGCATAAAATATTATGTCTCCTACCGTTTTCATGAAAACTTATTATTATTACGCTTTTATGTATGTATTATTGTGTGTGTGGCGTGGGCTCATTTTCGTTTCATCATTTATGCGAAGAAAAAAACACAACATTATTATAATAATACTTATTTCAACAGATATAATGGAAAACTAAGTTTGTATACATATACCAAAATATCAACAACTCGATGCGTACACAGTAACGGTCCTACCTACCTACGTACCCTGTCGTGTAGTAAAACGTACAAAGCTGCTAAATATAGGAGTGTGGGGAAACATCATTTTCACGTGATTCACCTCAATATTCATGTAAATTATGTATTTTCCTCATCTTTATGTGGCTGTTTTTCAGTTTGTGTGGGGTGCAAGAGGAAAACGGAAGAAAACCAAAAAATAAGCCAGATGAGAAGTTATTTATTAAATCACACGTGGGATATCTATAATGTTATTACCACTAGCTAGAGCATAATATTATCATAAGGTATGATTCATCATATTATACCACAAAATGTACTTTTAGGTAAAAAAAATTATCATTGTAAACAAAGCCACTGCCGAGAAGCGAAGGTGAGCTCGGACACTACACTGCAGTAGATTACACCGAAAGGTAATTTCTCCGACTATTTCTATGTGCATAGAAATGCACATTACAAACTGTCAGTTTCAAGTGTTTAGACAAAGTTTTCAAAAATGGGTTTACACAGAAAACATGATTTTCTGTTTAACACTGATATGCTTTGATATGATACCCGTATAAACGTAAATGAAGTCGGATATTCAAACTGCTGCCACTTACAAATACATGGTGTATATGCTGTATATGTTATGTATTATTTGATTGTAAAAATTGCAGAGAAGGAAATCAGTTGACACCCACTTCTCAATATATTAGAGCCTAAAGTAAGATACTTGACACTTTGTCGTAAATCGTGAATAAATACGAGATGATGAAACATCATCGAGGAAATTAGCTTTCGTGGAAGTTCAGATAACGGAAACCGCAGCAAGATCTCGTAAGGTATGTTATGCCTATTCTTCCTCAGACAGCTATATACATCTACATATTATGTAGTATGCTTATTTAATGGCTAATTCGGCTTGGTGAACTGTGAATTTATTCCAAACAACAACGTTATTTGAAAACAGTTATTGTAGAGCCATACTATTGTGTGCATAATAAAGAATAATTGTGTTCAGAAGCATCGGCAAAGCCTTGGTCAATTCCATGTAAACGTATCATTTTGACTTCGCTTTCATTACTTATCTTTCAGTGTTTATTAAGCCGTTGTACCATGTTTTTAGCTTAAAGAACTCTTGGTTTTGTTACGTTGTGAGTCTTACAAATGCCATTTTACTCAAGAGGAAGCATGGATTAATTCGTAGTATTTTCTCTAAAGTAATGGTTAAAAGGCTTACCTTGGCTCGTTTTTAGTAAAAAGTAAACAGCGTTTTCGGGTGTTGTTGTAATGTAATGATAATGAAGTATATGTCTATGCTGATAGGCAGACGATGCGATGCATGAGCATTTATCTACGAAGATGAGATCATTTTGTTTTAACTGTGATCACGGCTCTTGTCAAATGTAAACAAGAGTGGATAATCAAATCGTGGAAAAATTGCTTCATGTCTCGTTGTAAAGTTTAAAAGTTGTAGGAATGCAATGTGACTGACTAGTTGCTTAAAATGGAAGAACACTTTGTTGTAACATAGTTAAATAAACACACCATAATTAAGACGACAACGCACTGCGCCAATGTTTATGTTACCCACACTCACACATTATTATACTATTTATAAGTCATATAAGTTATATGTGGGTATAGTATATGTTTTTCTTCGTATCCTTTTGTAAGATATTAATTTACCACCCCAAGAAAAACTTTCATATAATCGCTGTATAGATGCGCTTTGTAATATTAATAGTTGCATATCATTCGAACTGAAAGTAGGCTAATAGTTTTTCACTTGGAACGCTTCAACAGCAAGCGTATCAACCTCTTTTCTGCATATAATTAATTTCAAGGACATACCCTGCAACAACTTACCCTACACATTAGTTACTGTAGCATGTGTATTGCATAAAACACACAAGAGAAAATAATAAATGCAACTCAGCTAAGTCACTGTCCAAAAATGTGTACAGACGCCGGTGTCTTTGTTTCACCACCAAGAATTTTTGTTGTTTTGCTGGAGACGAGACACGTAAAAAATCCCTAATCACCGCTACCAGAAAAATGGAGCTGGGCGGAAGAAGAGGAGTCATCTGCGGTATGGTGCCTAAAAACTCAAGTTGACTCAATATTTTCTAAGGTTGCTGTTGCTTGTTGGCACTTTCATGTCGGAGCGTCGTAGATGATGTTAAGTACCTATACACCCACCTACCTCAACAAAGCGGTAGAATTACTCGAAAAACTAAAGGCATTTTTATGTGCTCACGCGTGTGCACCATGTTTGCACAGAGCTTTGTCCGGTCTGTGGGTTTAATGATGGTCTTTTTATGTAAAAATTAAAAATAAGATTTAGTAATAAGATTTATTTATTTATCAGTTTATTTTGTAAACTTTATTTATTAAAGTTTGCTTTCATTTGAAGGGTAACAAACTGGCAGTTCAGATTTTCTAAAGGTGTTTCGGGTGGGTAATGGCAAATGTTAATTTATGCTTTGGATAATTAATTTTGCATTTATTTTTTTTAAAGTTTTGCTACGTTTTCGCTGTTAAAAGCATATTATCATTAATCATAAAATTATAAAGCTGGGCCAACTAGAGAGATTTTAAGAGACGCCAAAGTGGTAAAAGCATCCACAGGAACAAGCTATATTACATATTATCCATAAAAACATAAAAGCGAATGTTATTCCGCAATTAACTCGGCCGTGCTTCAAGCTCATACGGATGCGAGCAAAAGCAAATGCAAAAATAAACCGGGGTAAAAGCCCATTATCATCAAGTATTGCTTTTCAGACGCTGAGATAATATTATTATTATCATTATGCAAAATAACATGCACAATATGCAAGAAACAAGACACGGCAGAAAAAAATCTGGCAGGTAGCAGCAGTAGCAGCGGATAAAAATTTATTAAAACTCGTTTTGTTCTGGTTCCATAGAATTCACATATTAATTCACCGGTATCAAGTCGCCAATTTTTTGGTCCAATCTTATAGCTGCTCAACTTTAGGATTTATGCACCGATCCGTGACAAAAAATGTTGAACTACGGCCATAAAATAGCTATCAACAGCACAAGCTTGTTGAATATATGTATATTAAAAAGTAATGAAGCACTAGCCAAGAAAAAAAACAAGTAGTTTATAGGATTGGTAATTCCACTTAAATACAATATGTACTCATCTTCGTCATCTTCTCATCCTGTAAGCTTAAGATTGACCCGTTCGCAGCAAATCCCATTTTTTATATTACTCCCAAGAAGTACGAATCTGCATACATACCACATGCAAATTATCTATTTAAATTCTCTGAAAGCTTCTCGACTTATAAATAGACACGCTTGCATGCAAAATAATTCATAGGTTTTGAATTAATAATGATAATTATACAGTAACTATCTTGATGAACGCAGTAATAACGAGAATGAATGACATGTAAGATTTCTCGTGAAGCTGGACCGGTTGGTACACACACACACACAGGAGATTGGAGTTCTGCCACCAGTTTCTCCACCACCCCTCATCACATGAAACAATGCGTCTGGAAAATAAAAGATACGTCCATATAAATGATCCACTTACGCAAATGCTCACACAAGCAATACAATAACCTTCCTAAAAAAAATTCTTTCCGTTTACTCGTATTCACCCAACTCGCACATACTTACGAGTATATAAATGTACTCGTCGTATCGTTATTTACGCTATTTCACGTAATTTATCCAAAAGAGTAAAGTAAACGTCATCGTCGTCGTCGTCGTGAGCCACCCGCACAAATATTATTACCAGAGTACAAAGCACACCACTACTTGCTAATACTTTCGTTGTTTTTCTTCTTGTACCCAGCTTCCCCTACACAAAAAAGTGCATTTTCCAAGTGTTTAGTTATTACTCACCAGTTGTACCATTCCCTCCTTCTCATCATTATCATCATCATCATCATCCTCCTTTTTCGTCGTCATCCTCATCATAATCGTCATCACCGTCATGATCATCATGTATGTATAATGTGTGTGTGCATCTTTTCTTCTTCTTTCGAATATATACTGGAATACATAAAACAACAACACGTACTCATCTACCTACCTAACCTAACTAACAAAACATTCATCGCTCATTATAGCAAATATACTTACTCGGCGTACATGAGCATAACAGCACACACCATACCACCACCAATGCAACTAGCTTGACGATTATTTTACTGCTTTGTTGCAGTAAAACTACTCTGCTAGGGCCACTTCTCCTACCATTTCAAAGCAGTCAGCCTCCACCACTCGTCATCATCACCACACCACCACCGCCGCCGCATCACATCAACAACTATACCAGAAAAAAGATGTGGAGAGTGGAGAACGACAGAGCAGCAGCAGCGTTTGCGCTCGTCTTTCCTGCCTTTTTCTCTCTTCTATCTATCCCCTCTTCTCTCTCTTCTCTCGCTCTCTATAGCTCGCTTTTAGCTCTTCTGCTTTGGTCATTCGTTTTTCCTCTGAAAACGAACACAGCACCAAACTACATGCTTTTTAATGCTGAACTAAAAATTGCTGTGAGCGTAGAAGTTAAATAAGGTACTTGCTGGTATTGCCTTTGGACGAGAAAGAAGCTGCAGCCCAGTGGAATCATATTATATACATATAGCCTTTGCCACTGCTACCATTACCAACCACCTTCATCACGAGCACACTTTTTTTATATTCTGAGTAGTTAGTAGTTGCTGCTTCTGCTGCTGCGAGAAACTGCTGCTTGATTCAGGCAGTACAATGCAATATATGAATGTTTTGTTGTGTGATGATATGATGACGGTCGGTGGTACGGAACGTAACGTAGCGTACAACACACGTATCATCATCGTACACAACAAAGTAGAGTTGTGTAGGAGTCTAGTCCAAGGGCTGCGAGCTGCTTCATTTCACATCTTTTCACTCCCTCGCCCGAGCCACTTGTTCGTTCGTTCCTTCCTAATTCTTGTGTACATTGCATGTTTCTCTTGGCTGTTGTACCGCGGTTACCATTCCTCTTCTGGCTAAGTCGCGTAGGTTTACCTACAACAACACAGACACACACGCTCTGGACTTTGGATTACTACTGGTAGACGGCTACTACTACTCCGACTACTCTTTGAAAGTAGTGTTTTAAGAGATCAAAAGCGTGCATCGGTGATCCTTTTTTTTTCTTCAATCAAACTCTTTTTTCATCAATGAAGATTAACAAAATCACCTTGACGGGGTGCGTATAGCGTATTTATTGGGAAGAGAAGGTTCAACTGGTTTAAACACGGTACCCGTCATGTTTTTACACAGAAATACCTAAACAAAAGAGATAACCTTTACTGCCACGGCATCATTCATTTACATTTTTGTGGACCTATACGTCGTATACGCGTATGTTTGTAGCAACGAAGATACTTTTTTTGCTGGGGGGTTACAAACAACGGTGTTATATTTGCTAAATATTGTTGAATACTTTATGGTATATGCAAGAGACAAAAACTAGAGTAGACTTGTCAATGTGTAAATTTGTGACACAAAAGAGAAACAAAGCAAAGCTTGGTCGGGAATGCTTGTTGTTATTTTGTGAAATGTACAAATAGTAGAGAAGCAGCTCGCACAAGTGCTCTGCTTTTGGAAGGAAACCAGACGTGAGTTTGGGTGACAGTTGTTGTTGTTGTTGATACGCAAGTGGTAAAAGGGGTGATTTGCAAATGAGACAGGTGCATTGATATCCCTTTGTGTTTACTCTTGTGTGACTCATGCATGCAAATGTGAGGAAACTTTGTTTGGAGTGAATTATTGTTTTATGTCATTTTTACTGGTTTTTTTCGTGAAAAGTATACGTAAGATATATCAAGGTGACTCAAGTTGTGACTAATTTGTTTATGACAAGCAAATAATTTGCATAATTGAGGGTTTTGAGGAAACTACCGATTTACATTACTTTAAAGCAAATGCGCAAGCATAGTGCAATACAGACACTAATAAACTTTTACAGCGACCGTTTCTACACTATTGAAGTAGCAGCGGTATCGAACTTTTTCTCCTTTCACAAGTATTCTGATGGTTATATTTAATCGGAAAGTTGTGGATCAGCAACCTCTGGATTTCTCGGTTCGGTCTGAAAGCGGGACTACTACTGACGAGGACGACTTTGGTGGAAGTGACATATCTGGAATGAAAAGAGTAATAGATCTTCATCTCAACCCGGATCATCGACTGCTCAACTTTAGCCACCATCAAAATGGTGGCTTAGTTAGCAGCAGCCGAGATCGGGTTCCAGGCGATGGAGGTAAAATGTCCCGGCTGAGGTCAGAGAGCCCACCATCCTCCCGGGCAAGCATTTCTCCACCCCACCATCGTCTCCCACATCATCACCATCACCACCACCACCATCCTCATCACAATCATCACAGTCACAGAAATTCCAGCAGCAGCAATGAAAGCCGGAGCGTTAATAACAACAGTAACGTCACTAATAATAACAATGGCGGAAGCAACAACAATAGCAACTCTACATCATCAAACAACAGTAGCATTATCAGCAGCAACAACAACCCAACCAATGCTCTAAATGCAATGAACAGCATTCCAAATTCTTTGATTCCACTCATTCCAAACCCAGCAATGCTGCTTTCACGACTTGTCATGCCCGTTGCTCCAGGTTCCCCTCCCGGGAGTGAATCGCCCCGGCACAATGACTCTTCTGATGAGGATGAAGGTCCCAAAGATTTCAGAGGTAAACAAAATGTTTATTTGTTCGTTTTTAAACCATCCTTGCATAATATTCTCCCATTTATGGGATTCATATGTAAATTTAGCATCCGTGCATATGAAACTGCGGGGGTGGTCAATAATACAATTTAAATGCGAAAGAGGATTTTTG